>VZTA01027178.1:0-12951 GCA_013398855.1 Mohoua ochrocephala
AAGAGCCCGCAGAGGGTTGTGTTTCTCCTCAATCCAAATGCCTCCTCGCTTCCTTCTCTTCTGCTGGCTCTGGAAGTGAGGGTAAATACAACAAAGGCATTTTGTTTGCCTTGACTGCTGTGACTTAAACAAAACTCAACACAGGTGTAATACTTACTTGCTGTTCTGCCAAACCTGGGATTCTCTGGGGGCAAGAGTTGTTGTAACCAGCTCCAGTTCCACTCAAGGTGTTGATCCCTCTTCCGAAGACATCCGAGTGCCTGAGACCATGGCATCTAAGCAAGACATCCACCAGCAACATTCCCCTAGAAAAACTGAAAATTTGCTGAAAATACCTCTTAGCCAGGTAATATCAGCTCCCACTTCCACACATCCACATGTGAGAGAAAGAGGATTCATTGCCACACAGATCATTGCTCACTCGCTGCCTCCGCCACTTCAGCCTTTAAAGCCTCTTCAGATGGGCATCTGTGAAAATCTCTCCTATTTTTCCACTCCAATTTGTGTATTGCAATCAGATTCAAATGTGCAGATTTTAAGGAAAGAGCAAAGATGAAGAATTTCAGAAAAATAGGTTTTCGAGAGGGTGATATAAACAAATGTTAATGTAACACCCCCTCTAAACTCTTCAGATGGTGAACAGCTTAGCAAACGGCTCTATTTAGACATTTGGAGTGTTCAGTCTGGTGAAAAAGTTGCAGACAAGCACCAGAACACGGGAGATTGCATTACACACCACTGCAAAAGTAATTGCATTTATATAGACAGTGAAATGACATCTGTCTCATTGCACAGCAGAGCTGTGTGACTTGCAGAGGTTTTTCCCCCAGATTAACACTGTCCAAGATAGTTCCAGAGCTGAAAACTAAATGCCTGTGATATTACAGGGCTACATAAAAGTTAATCAGCCAAGCTGAAACCTAAGAGTAATTAGCTCAGCTGCAGCAACGTCCCAGCTCTGCGGCCTGCAGGATCCAGCGCCTCTGCAGGGCCTGACGTGGTGCCGTTGTGGATATGAGGGTGCCTGAGGCTCGGGGAGAAAGCGAGGAACAGGGAGTCATTTCACTGCAATTTGTACACGGTCTGTGATTATCCAATCAATGAACGTGAGAGTTTTATATGAGAATGGCCCAAGAATGCCTTCTGGCAGCTGTAAAGTGGTGTCTCTCCTGCAGTTCAGAGGGCAAACAAAAGCAATCTGGGCCATTTGCTGCATGGAAGGCTCAAAAGCTCCGTGAATGCACCTGGCAAATCACTCTCTGCTAGAGTGGTGAGAGAGGAGGAGGAACGATATTTTTTGAAAGAGCCAATTCTCAGTTGAAATATTGGTACCAGTCTTAGTAATTTCTGTTCCACTTTTTAAAGGGTGAGATAATTCATCCCTTTATTACACCCTTAGCACACTATAATGACAACTGGGCTGGAGAGGGAAGTTGCTCTCCAAGGGAGGAAAGAGCTTCTCCAGATTTGAAAATCTAACTCTGAATTCAGCCGAAGTGTTTGTCTGAGGTCCCAGGATGATGAGGCAACTATGGCTAAAGTTTTATGCCAGGACCTCTCAGCATATTCTGTGATGGCCACATCCCTGTGCTGTAGGTATTTCCACATTACCTTACAGAATAGCGGGCAGTCTCTTGGTTTGACACTCATACTAACATTTATTAACAGTGCTGTGGAGCTGCAAATCAGCAGTGAAGAGCTGGACCTCTCTCTGTCTTCATGCTTTCTCCAAACTGCTGCTCTCAGAAGGAACCTGCTTGGGAAACATCCCAAGAGTGAAACCTTTCCCTTGCAAATCAGGACATGGAGCTACCACGAGGTGGCATCAAACCCATGTTTGTCGATGAGGCATCGAACTTTGAGGGCATTTTTCCGATTTTAGGGCATCTCAGGGCAGGACTCCTAACCCAAAAGGGGTACACTGACATTTCAGAAGAAGCTCTAGTTTCACGAGTGTTCTTCGTGCTTAGCGCTGCTGCGTGTGGTTTGACTGCCTTCCACGAGTAGTGCTCCACGGTGGTACAGGAACAGGGATCAGGCAATCTGCGTGAAGTAGGTTAATGCAGTGCTTTCCAAAACCCACGGCTGGCCCCGCCAAGGAAGAGGAGGGGTGAACAGGGCTTTTAGGAACAAATGAGTTCACAAAAGTGTCATGCAGCAAGTTTCTTTTCCCTGAAAAGAGGGCTGTGGGTTCTGCTGGTGCTCTCTGCCACCTGCCTCTGAAGGCTCAGCACAGAAGGTGAAAGCAGCACGTGGCACCCTGAGCCATCTAGCAGATGTGTGCCTGACCCGTGTGAAGTCCTCGTCCTGGCAGGGTGTATGACAGGGTGGAGCCCGTGGCACCGTGTGGGAGGTGGTGGCTCACCCAGAAGGGCTCCTGGGGCTACTGCAGGACCCAGGGTCACACTGCACAATGCACACTCAGCCATGAGCAGCATGGGGGGACTCGGGGTGGGAGAAGCGCAGTGGTGCTGCAGGAAAGCCATGGAAAAAGGAGCGTGAGGAGTAATGCTAATGGCCCATGGGACCTGACACCTTTGTGGCTGTGGTGGTGTGGGTGAAACCAGTGCCTTGGTTCAGCTCAGGTCCTGCACCAACCCACCAGCTGTGATGGCCAGACAGCTTGGGCAGCCCCAGGAAAGGCTGCGGAGCTGATCTCCAGAGGTTCTGAGGTGAATTCCAAAGGTTCTTTGGAAATTCAGGTTCTTTCCAAAGGAAGGAGGTTCTGGAGGTTCAGTGACTTCAATGTCAGCCCAGGCCTTTCCCATCCCCTGGCTGGTTCCAGGTCTTCACTTCAGGCATCTCTCAGCAGGGCAGCTTTTACTTATCCCCTCCCCAGCCAGAGAACAGGGAATTTGGCCAACTTCTAAACGGTATCTGATTCCCTTTAAACCCTTGCACTTTAAACACTTGAAGAGTACTACTTCTGAAATACCCCACACTTCTGTGGGAGCGAGGCGCCTGGAGCAGAGCCAGGGAGCTGTAACTGGGAGACAGAATTCCAAGAGGCAGGGAGAGGAAGCAGGGCTGGATCTGCCACACAAGCACTGGCTGTCATAGCACAGAGCCAAAGGCTCTCACTATAACCAGACTTTCTCCTCTCAAGCTCTTGCTGATACGAGACATTCAGTTTATAACTTTTTATTTATTATTTAGTTTTATTTATTTATCTTTTTGTGCCATGTTTCCAGGACACTTGAGGCAGATCCTCAGCACCCTAGAGGCTGCAGTGCCAGGAAGGAGCTGTCAGGCCCATGATAGCCAAAGTCACTGACACTGCTGGGTAAGGTGAGCAACAAGTTGGCTCTTGTCTGTGTGAGCACTTCTTTCCTACAGGTGCCTCAATGCCACTAAAGAGGACTGGCCTCACGACTCCAGGATAAGTCTTCAGCATTAAAAGCCCCTGGATACCTCTATAGCCTTTTTATATGTTATCCTCCTCTCAAAACAATGTGATTGTGAGCTGGGTCTTCCTTGTCTTGCAAGGCTGAAAGCACAGCTTCCCTTCTGTGCATAAACCCATCCCTTGGGGACTTCTCATCTCCTCCCTTCCTTGGGAACCCCTCGCTTTGTCCCTCCACCACAGGAGTTAGAGGCACCCCATCTTTCTATTCCCTCCTCATCCTCCAAAGGACTCGATTCCCCACTCATCCTCCGAGGGACTTCTTTTCTTTGTGCCTTCTTTCCCCAGCGTGCCTTAGGGAAGCACAACCCTGGTTCCTGCTGGGATGATGTGGGAACATGGGACAAGGGGGATCACCTGGATCACTGAGCTCAGCTCCCAATGTACACAGCACCCATCTACTGGGTTTGCTTCAGGAGAGACCCTGGGGCTTCTTCACTGCACATCCTGTGGCACTGTGGGCAATGAAAAAGTCTTCAGGACTTTACTGTATGTTTTATAAGTACAGGTAGAAAATGAAAAATTAGAAAGTAAAAAACAGGTACTTAACTCCAGTATGCAGAGGGGGCTTACAAGAGAGCAGGAGAGGGACTTTGGACCAGGGCATGGATGGACAGGACACAGGGAATGGCTTCCCACTGCCCAAGGGCAGGGATGNCAGGACACAGGGATAGATGAGATATTGGGAAGGAATTCCTGGCTGTGAGGGTGGGGAGGCCCTGGCACAGGGTGCCCAGACAAGCTGTGGCTGCCCCTGGATCCCTGGAAGTGTCCAAGGCCAGGCTGGACGGGACTTGGAGCCACCTGGGATAGTGGAAGGTGGAATGGAATGAGCTTTAGGGTCCTTTCCAACCCAAACCATTCCATGATTCTGTGATTCTAACCCACTGCCAGCCTGGTGCTTGCAGGCCCCACCACAGCTCAGTGCTTCCCAGCAGCGCCGGGTCCTTGGGAAGCCCCTGTGAAATCTTGGAATCAAATCACGAGTGACTTCATTACAGCTGAAGCAGTTTGCCATGATGAGCTCCACACAAGTGACTGAGGGAAGCGCTGGGCTCCAGCTCTCGGTGTGCACAGCTCCCCAAGCTCAGCCCCCCTGTGCTGCTGACCCCTCACAGCCAAGCACTAATCCATGGCAGACAGTGGCATCTGTGTTACCCCAAGTTTTGGGACACGTCAAGGAATACTGTCCCAGTTCCATGGTTCCATGCTGATTACACTGCCTCAGCCACTTAATACTGGGTGTTGTTTTTATTTCCTGTAAAGAGTAGAATGTTTGGCAAAAGAGGAGAGTGAGAATGACAACTGTGTACACATTTCACATGTTTCTAGTATTATTTCTTCTCCAGAGAAGAACAGAGCTGTTATTAATAATCACCTTGCCAAGTTTCTGAATTGATATTTTGAAATGAGCTGGGTATATAATTTAGGAACCACAGGCAAGGGAGAAAATGTGCTTTCAATTGAATTTGAAATGGGTGGAGAGTTGATGATGCAGTGAGATAAATGTTGGCAATTCTGGAGGGCTAAAGCTGAGTGAAGAAAGCTGTAAAACAGACATTTTGCAGATTTTGTGAAGTCAGAGGTATCTCAAGGACTTGGGGAGTGAAAGGAGGTGCAGGTGGGGGAGACACAGGCAGAATCCATGCAGGTGAAGCCCTTGATCTGGAATGGAAAAGGGATTTGTGTGGGGCTCAGCATCATGAGGTTATGCCTCTGCACAAGCCAGGCAAGTGCTGGGGCCTGGGAGGTTTCGGTGGGAAGGGGGGAAGGAGGCCGCAGTAGATGAAGATGCTTGGCAAGTGTGTTGTTGCTTAGGTGGGAGCAGAGCTTGCAAGGCACTGCGGGCAGGAGTGAGCCTTTGGAAACAGGCATTCAGCACATGAAGGATGTGAGGTGAACTGTGGGGCAGTACAAGTACTGGGCAACTTTGTCAGTGTTCCCTCTCTTGTCATCTCTGACCTCCTACGGAACTAAGCTCCTGTTTGAGAACAGAGGAAGAGAATGAGCTGTTGAGGCATTACAGTTCCAGCCTCTCCAGCCATGACTCAGTGTTGCAATGTCTGCGCGAGCCTCCCTCCACTCAACCTGAAACAAGGTCTCTGAAGGAGAAGTTGTGTGGGGTTACTGCTTGCTCTCTGTAACTCCAGCAACATTAAATCTCTTTCCTGCAACAGACCAAATCCCTTTAAAGCCCTGCCTATGGCTAACCTTACACTGGAGGTTTCTCTTCCTGCCTGTGTCCCAGCTCAGACTGCTCAGTAGCAGGACTGGGATTCATTTATCACAGCAAACCCATCTCTGCCAGCCTCAGATCCAGGGCTGCAAATATTCTTGAGTGTTTCCTACCTCCTGGCTACCAACAGGCCCCTCGTCAAAGGACAGGCAGCAGATGGGTGACAGAAACTTCCTCTCCGGGTGTACACTACAACCACTGGCCAGCTGCAGTCACAGAAAAGCTCCATTGTCATAGAGCAACCATTTAATAAAGACCAAAAGCCACACATTTGGAAACGTGGCATTTCCAGACAGCAGACTCCCAGCCCTGGAGACCCCATGATCCCTCAGAGACCCCCATGGCCCCCCAAGCCTGAGTGGCCTATGCCTGAAGTGCACAGCTCTGGAGCTGCCCTTGGTGCCTTCCCTCCATGGCCTGCACCCATGGCTTTCGTAACACATGGATCATTTTCCAGGATGTGGGTCTCCAAACAGAGCTGCTTCCCTTCCTCAGGGCTCACCTGCCCGGATCCAAGGCTAGCTCTGGTGTGGGTGTGCATATCCCAAAGCCGGGATTGGGGTGCTGTGAGGACAGGGCAGTGAGAAGCCTTGTGGGGTCTCCAGGGCTGCCTTTAAGCTCAGGCTCCTGTCCTTGGGGCCACTACATGAGCCACATCCCGGCCATGGCCACACTCCAGCGTGTCTCTCTGGTTTGGTCCCTGGCCTCTGATGGACTTCTTGGCTTGACCTTGGGCCACATCCTACTGCATGAAGAGATGCTGTGCTCTCCCTTCTCCAACAGGGAGGGCTTTCTCTGCAGTAGCATGTACCAGCACGGAGTCTGGACCGTGATGAGAAGGCTGGAGCACAATCTCCCGTGACTCGACTCGGATTAAACACAGCCCTGCCAGGCTGAGCCCTGTAAACAAGGCAGCTTCCAAGGAGCTCCCAGTGGTGCATCTGCACTTCTTGTGAAATCTAAGCCTCAAAGCACACACGCGGCATGAAAACGTCAGTCACTTCCCAGGCTCGGCTTCAGCAAAGAACAAATTTATGCAGAGCCACGATGAAAATTCATTTCCCTGAGTTTTGCAGTGCTGGAATTTCACGGCGTCTCCTGTTACACTTCAGTGGCAATTTTACAAGGTAGATCTTTAGAGACTTGGATTCTTAATACAAAAGAGAAGTGGAATATGAAAGGTTGAAGAATATCTTCTAAGCTCTCTGCAGACAGAAAGAAACTGCTTTCCCTCATGTCATTTGTCTCCTGCAAAATAGCTAATGACATGCATTAAATACAGGTCCAGATCCTCAAATGTATTTTCCCAAATGCCATCGATTTTCTTCATGGTTCCATGACTGGTTTCTTTGTACTGTGCTCCTCTTCACAGCAAACTTTGCAGAAGTGTAGGAAAGACTCTGACTGCTGAATCTAATTGCAGGAGAATGAATCATTAGCACATTTCTAAACAGTTTAACTAGAACAGAAAACAGAATCAAGCTGTAAGATCACTGTCTGATTAATTAGAAGGGCAAGGGTTAAGAATTAGGCTGGGAAAAGTTTCCCATATGAATTCTTCTGCAATGGAAAGTTAACGATTGTGAAGCAAAATCAAATTGGGCAAGCTATGACAAAATTATTTTCAGTTGCTTGGGTTTTGTTTTGTTGGTCTTTTTTTCAATTTGGGACAAATTATCTGCTTTGTTCTTTTGAATTATAATAGTTTTCAGACACAGCTGTAAGCAGGGGGAGAAATTGCAACTCCCCCTGGATTCCACGAGGCAGGAAAAAGTCTGTGCCACTGTGGGACACTGTCGGTTTCTTTGCTGTCAGTTAATTGCAACATAAAAAGTTGGAATTAATACAAAACATTTCTCTCTCCATCCCAATTGCCTTTGTTTCAGTTTGCTTCCCCCAAATTGTCTCTGAGTAGGTACGAGCGAAATGTCTGTGTCCTGCATTGAGAGGCACCACTGACCCTGTGCCGGCTGCAGCTGTGGCTGAAAGCTAGGTTAGAGCAGAAGAATTGGTTCCGTGGATATTCAGTGGATATTTCTTAGTATTCTCTAATGGATCAGTGTGGAGCTTCCCACATGTAGGTCCGAAACACAAGGTGTGTACACCTGGGCAGCCTTTGGTGAGGATGGGGGACCCCACGAGGTGAGGGGATGGGAGCAGGGTGATGTTCTTCTGCCTTTGAGGCTGTTCAGCTTTTAAACAGCTGAGCTGCGTGCTGTAATGACATCTCCTACGTTCCATTGGCTTGGAGCCCCTGTGCTCACAGAGGAGGCTCTGGATTTGCCCTGCCTGAATGGATGCAGCAGAGCAAACCTCGGCCAGGAGCAGAGAGCATGTGGGAGCTCCTGCCTGGCACAGCCTCTCTGAAACACGAGCAACCCCAGGGCTGGTGGGGGTGCGCTGGGGGCTTGCGTGAGCTCTGGCTTCCAGTGATGCTTCTCGGAGAGCTGGCCTTTTTCACTCCCTGGCACGGATGGGTGGGAAGGCAGAGCTCCAAGGAGGAAAGACTTCTTAGTGATTCTTTCTTCAACAACTGCGATCTTTAGGAGTGGATGAAAACTCATCTGCAAAGGAAAACACAGCCAGCAGAGCTGGTTGATGCTGGTCTGTCACCCAAATCAGCTCTGGGTTTTCCAGCCTGTTCTTGGTCACGGGATTAGCTCATGGTGCTGGTGGTACAGTACCTGAGCCGCTCAGCTGTGCAGCTGAGGCGTCACTCACGAACCTGACAAAATCCCAGGAGGTGTTAAAGATGCTCAGGTTAAATGGCAGGAGCCATTGCATCTCCTTCCTGCCACAAACAAAGCAGTGGAGGCCACCACAGAAGACACAGACAACGTATGGAGGGCTGAGCAGAGGTCCCAAAGCTCCCTGGTTGTTTGAAAACCGACCTTGTAAAAGTGCATTTTCCCTGCACAGCCCCACAAAGCTGGGAACAGCCAGGGGGAAGGTGGGCACTGACTGCATGGATTGCATGAGCCTGAGCCCTGCAGGAGACTGCCCGTGGGTCAGGTACTTCCACTGCATGGAGATGTGGATTTCTCAGCAAGGAATCTGTCATCCTGCTTGTTTGTACTCAGAAAAGCAGGCTTTGGGTGTATTTTCTGTGCATATATCCTGTCACACTGAGGAACTTAACTGACTGATCCTCGCTCTCCCTCCAGAAGATCCAGCCATGCCAAAGTCCCACCTGTTCAGAGGCCACAAAGGCTCAGCATGAGGCCAGTTTCCACCTCCCAAATCCCCACTGAGTAGGTGAGGGAAATTTTCACTTTGTTCCGTGATGACCGTGATGAGAATGAAGGACTGACACTCATCAGGCCTACATTCAGACCTTAATTAAAGCACCGAACCCAAGTCTTGGTGCCCACTGGTCCTGGTGGAGCCAGCGGTGAAGGGCCAGAGCCAGGGCTTCTCTGGCATGTGGCTCACACCCTCTGTGGGTGTATCACCAAGACAGACACCATTTTTTAGGCTCCAAATGCATAAAGTGGGGTGAATTCAGGCAAAAGTGACGTCCTTGATGTTGGAAATAAGACCTGCAGCAGGCAAGCCACAGTCTGATAACTCAGCTGTGGAACTGGCTTTCCTCTTGCTCTGGTGTGAGTTAAATTTAAAGACTGCTCCTGCAAAATCACACCCCTGCTGAGTTTCTGTTGTTGCCATTACAGTAGCACTGAGTGGTCGCTGCTGTGTGAGGGCCCTCATGTTTCAGGCTCTGCACAAGCGCTGTGAATTGGTTCCTGCCAGAAGCGTGTGCTCACTTGGCACTGCATGGCAATGTGATAAATCCAAAAATATTGTGTCCAGGTAGTCACAGACACCAAATTTGAAGATAAAATTTTCCAGTTTCTGCTGTAAATCAAGATTTTTTTTAACATCCTGTGAAATAAAACATTTGCAAGGGAGCCTTGGTGTGAGAAAAGGAAGTTACTGATATGCTTGTAATCGCTTTTCTGGCTTTACGAGCGACAAAATTACCAGTGATTTCTGTAAGTGGGCTGAGGGTGTAACAGAAGAAGCTTGAACAAGCAGATCCAAAGAGACCATCACGGGAATGTGTTCAAAGAGCTGCCTTGGGCTCAGCCTGTGTGATGTGTCACTGACAGCTGGCCAGGAATACAGCAGGCACCGTGCAAAGGCCAGGCTCTGTCCCAGGAATCTGCAACCCAACACCGGCAAACTGGGAGCCAGGACATCACCGAGGAGGAGGGGGAGTGCGTCTGCAACAGGAAGGAAGGGAAGAGCAGTAAACACAGTTGCAGAAGCAAAAAGGTTGGTGGAAGACAGTGGAAAACAGGGAGTGACTGGACAAGAGGGACAGGATGGAGAAGAGGCAGGACGGCAAGAGGAGACAGGAACAGACAGTGGGAAGGAAAATAAGCTCAAACTCAATTTTGAATACTATTCATTGTGGATTGGGGCATGTACCCACTGTGCCAAGGCCTACAAGCATCAGCCCACCCTGGGTGTGGCACACTAGCAGAGCTCTGTGCTGCTCCCAGCCAGCACAGCAGCACCTCTCTGTGATCCTGAACCCTTCCTAGTGGCACCAGGAGGGTAAAGAGTCAGGCCCAGACCTCTGAATGTGCCTTCCTGGCATTGCCCCAATGCTCCAGCAGGTCCACAGTTAAACTATTACCCTCTGCTGGTATCTGTCCTCAATAATTACAAAATTTCATTTTCTTTGTGGCGATGCTGTAACTGAGTGAGCTGGAAACATTCCCAGAGAGAGAAGAAAGCTGTATTCTGAAGACATTTATTTTAATTGTTTTATGAGGCCCCCGTAGAAAATGACACTAAGTTCTCTCTGAAGAGGCAGCGTTAAAGCGTGGGAACTTCTCCTGCCAAAGAGGCACCTCATGCTGAGTCTCTGACAGGTCCACTTTGCCTCTAATGGGCTTCTTCGTGCTGCTGTGCTCTCTTTGCAGCTGATTGATGGCTTGATTTTCCATCCTTCATCTCTGATGATGGTTAGTCAGCTTGACTTGGACTTCTCCAAATTGAGATAAGAGCAAAGTTGCCAGGAATCCAGGTGATCTCAGAGAAGGTCTCCAAGGGATAAAGCTTTCCTGATGGGGTTTCAAGATGTCAACCTGAAGCCATTTTCAAGAAGAAAATTGCAGGGGAAAAAAAAAAGAGAAACAGTGGAAGAATAAAAAGTTAAGAAGAAAGGCTTCAAATGCTCTGGAGTGAGCACTGCTCTGGCAGGACCCCCGTGAGGCTGTGACAGTAGAACTCCTGGACGGTAATTACAAACTAAATATGGCTTTTCAGGGCAGTCTTAGGTCCAGGCTAGGTGGAGAAACCAGAGAATAAATTTCTGGAAACTTTGTTTTGCCAGTGGACAAGTTGGGTGAAGAAGCTGTGGCCTCTTTCAGTGCTCTGGGCTGTGCTGGGGAGCCACAAGTGACCCCACCCCAGGCTCTGAGAGGACCTGACAGTCATCGGTGTCCCATGAACCTTCCCTGGACCGTGACACAGACCCAAACAACCAAACCTCACATCCAGCGCTTCCGAGTCTGGTTTAAATACTCACAGGGAGCAGTAACTTTGGGAAGCAGCTTTACTTCACTGAATAGTCTCTCCATAATCACAGCTGGTACAAATTGAGTTCAAAAAAATGTGTTAAAGTCATTAGCTGAAGATTGGGTGAGGAAGTTATCCAGTCCCTCGTGATTATCCATCAAGGCCCAGCACTGCGCTCCATTAGCCTTTGTGGAACACGCAGGGTGTGTGTATGCAGAGGAGACAGTAATTGCTTTAATTATCATTCTTTTGACTAGCAATTTTTTATTCACTGTCATGAAGGTTGCCTGCTCCTGCATTTGTGGAGAACGGTTTTTATCTCCTCCTTCCCAGGAACTTGTTTGGCGTGAGCAACAACTCCTTGGATCTCTACAGCTCCTCTCTGCAGCAGAGCACAAGGTGTTTGTGTGTGTGTGTGTTTGCATGAGGAGAACCACCAGATTTTGGTGCTTTCCAGGCTCTCTGTACCACTCTGCACCTTCAGGTGCACAGCACGGCTGTTTCAGGAGCCAGCAGGCACTGCTCTCCTCCTGCCTCATCTGATCTCACACGGGCTCATTGATGTTGCCGCTGTCTTGCACTTGAGCACTTGCTTTGCTCAAACCTTGCAGTCCCAGGGGTGAGGTGAGCTGGCCCTGACTGGGGGCCAGGTGCCAGCAAAGCCATCAGTCCCCACCTCAGGTGGACGGGGGAGAGGAAATACAATGACAGGCTGGTGGGTTGAGATAAGGGCAGGGACAGATCACCCAGCAATTACTGTCACAGGCAAAACAGACTCAACTTCTCAAATTAGTTTCATTTATTACCAACCAAATCAGAGTAGGATAATGAGAAATAAAACTAAACCTTAAAACCTTTCCCTGCCCCCCATCCTCCTGCCTTCTTGCCAGGCTCAACTTCACTTCAAATTTTCTCCCTTTTTACCATGCAAACCCAGTACAAAAGGAGAACAGTTCTGATTGCCGAGCAAACTTGTATTTCCAGAGCTCACAACTGATAGGAATCGGGATCATGTGAATGCATGGAATTAGGACAGAGGTTGGGATAGTGCTAAGCAGCGTGTTGGAAGATTGCAGGACCCGTGTGGAAGAAGACTGGCAAAGCCGTGGATGGCGCTGGGGGGAAGGGAACAGATTTAACCACATCACAGAACTGCCCTGCATGTGCTGCTCCAACTCCATCTTAAAACTTGAGGCTCTGCTTCCTGAAAAGCTCTTCCAGAACCCTATACTTCTCACAGTTCCAAATCGTCTTCTATTTCCCAGCCTCAATTTTTATCCTGGTCTATTTATTGACATTTATTCTTGTACAAACTGTCTGTTACATGATATAGTTCTTCCCTGAACCGATGCTTTCTTCTTCAATGTAAATATAGAAATAATAAGGAAAGCAGCACCCTTCAATGGCTGAAGAGTTGAGTAGCACCCATTGGCACACCCTCTTCTCCTGCCTCCAGGGAAGTGACCGGCAAGTCAGTGCCAGACTTCTCAGAGATGTCCAAGGACAAGATAGAGCAGATGCAAAAAAGGGTTCTAAGCTGCGCTGGGGGACATTTATGTTCAACATGAGGAAAACTTCCTTCCCAGAAAGGGTGATCAGATATTGGATATGGGCTGCCCAGGTGGGTGGTGAATTCCCTGTGGCAGGAGCTGTAGAAGGAAAGCCTGGGCATGGCACTCGGGGCTCTGGTCTGGTTGCCATGGTGGAGATGGGTCCCAGGTTGGACCCAGCGATCTCACAGGGCTCTTCCAGCTGAATCGATTCCATGATTCTGTGACATCAC
>VZTA01027194.1:0-32914 GCA_013398855.1 Mohoua ochrocephala
CCAGCTCAAACCCGCGACATTATCAAAACTTGCTTCAGCAGATAAATAAATTGAGGTTTCGGTTGAAGGGGAGTGAAACAGCTGTGTGAAATATTGTCTCATTTCTACAAGCAATTACACACAACAAAGATATATTTAAAAAAATTAAAACTATGAGATGAGGCTATGAAATGTTAAAATTTAAGATGATAGGTATTCTTATCTTATATTTCTTAACCCCCTGGTCCAAGACTGCCTTTACTGCATCAGTTACAATTATATTGACAATCCTTATCCTTGCCCTCTGTACCCTGTTTTCATAGCCCATCTCATCTCTTATTTCCATTCTACTCAGTAGTACCCCATGACTTACTTCTATCACAATTTACTCCCCTCTCTTCACTAAGTTTTTTTCTCCTCTAAACTTCCTAAATCAAGGGGTATCACTGGGAGACGCAAAAAGTGTCTGCTGATCTCAGTTGAGCTGCTCAGACTTTGTACTTGGGGCACAAGTCATGATAACCTCATGTGCAGTCCCTTACAGATGGCACCTTTGGGGAATTAAACTGTTAAAATCTTAATCTGTTGAACAGGTGTGAACTTCCTTCTACACACACACACAGAGACCGCCCCCCAACAGTATGACATTTAATCATATAGGGTCAGATTTCAGAGGGATGCCAAAAGGCACATCCTTGATGCGAAGTGTGCTTACTCCTCTCTCTGTCCCAGGTTTTAATCTGAAATGTGAAAGACTCAGTTTAAGGTCACAGGAATCAGTACACGTGGACAAAACTTCTTTTTCCATAACCTTGTCCTTGAAAGAGGTCAAGGTATTTTTGCTGTAATATACCCAAAAGAAACAAACAAAAAATTTAAAACTCATCCAATGAGGACAGCTAAGATGGAAAATTTTATCTAAAATGATTGAAGCTTGGCAGTGATACAAGTACCTGGAAAGAAGAGCCATTAAATGGGAGGTGTCAGGGAATCTAAATAGGTTTGACTATTATCTTTGGCTTTGAAGTATGTATTAAAACCCTTACTTTACAGTTCCCAAGGTGTTAATCAAATGCATTCATTGTCCTTCACAATCGTCTGCAGATACAGTAACCTAGGCAGCAGCTCTGTCACAGGTAATGGTGACTAAATATAGGTGCTAAAACAGTGCCTGTGCTTGGGTCTTCTTGTTCTCTGTAAGAAGCCCGACACTATTCCTATGCTTTGATGACCCATGGGATCCATATAAATCTTGAATGTATATGGTGAGCTGAACTTTTACTGTTCGAGTGCTTAGTTAGCATGTCAAGGTGGCCACGTGATGGAGAAGTAGAGGGCATAGGCAGAGCAAACAAAATTGCCTGCTGTTGTTGTTGTCACTGAAGGTGACTAATAAGAAGAGATCCTGTGTGCTACTGATACTTATCTTGAACAGATTCGTATCTGTGGAGGTGGGTTTTTCAGACATCCTTTGGTTTAAGATATGGCATGAAGGGTTAAATGACAGTAAGATCAGTGGAACTGGTCAGTGCTGTTTAAACCACTGAATTTTAACTTGCTTTTTTGCCCATGCTAAAAGTCACAGTTCTGCAGCTACTGCTGCCTAACTTCAGACTTCTCAGGCTTTAAATACCTTCTGAATGACTCTTTCCAAAAACTCTGAAAGAATAATTTTTCATTTAATTTTTCATTTTCAAGTTTAAAAAAAAAAAAAAAAGCACAACCCCATCCCCATTTCCAAGAACAAACAAAAAGGGTTCTGGTCCAAGTTACTTTTAAAAATTATTTTATTTGAGAAACTTTTGGTCATGTAAAATTATCATTTGCTCACAGGACCACAGCATGTACAATTACAATAAAACCAGAGAATCCAAATGTAAATGAACTGCTCCTTCACAGTCCACAGGATATTCACATTGGCTCAATTTCTTTAAGACAAGATCCATACTATTTTTGTTTTGCCTTAGTTAGCACAGTTGATATCTCAAAAGTACTGAACAGGATTAATTTTTGTTTCTTTTTGTCCTTTTGGGATTTTTTTTCTTGTAGAACGGCCATCTGTAGATATGGTGGTTACATTACTTTTTTTGAGAAATGAAACAAAGATACTGAATTTTAAACACCACTCCATTTCCTTTTTTAATGAAACAAACAGCCCAAGTAAAAGATTTTATAAAGTCCACAGGAACACTTTCTGTCTCTGTGAAAAATGGTTGAAAAATCAGCTTCTGTAGCTCAGTATTGACATTTCCTGAACTGCTGGGCAGAAATGATCCCTGAAGTGTGTAAATAGAGGCAAAGATGTCTGACAATTGTACAGAATTCATTTGCATCCCAGGATAATTTGTCAGAACGGTAGAAAAATTACCATACTACACAAATTGTACCATTCTTAAACCATTTAAACCCTGTTAAATTATTAGTTTTTGTAACAACCATTTTGTATACTTTTTATACCAAAGCTGTAGGTCCTGAAGATGTCAGGAGGTGGAGAAGGTCCGGTTTGCCCAATGCTTGTGGTTTTGCTTTCCCCCAATGTTCTATCACGGGGATCCCAAAAACATTTGAGCAGACTACATTCAACTCCAACGCAGACAGTGTCTCATGATCTCACTTACCACATGATCACTAAGACCATTTCACATACCCTGTCATCATATAACATTCCTCTGGAAGAAATGAAATTGTTTACATGGGAAACATCTCATGTATTTTAGGATTTTTTTTTTTCATGTGATATAACAGAGGAAAACAAAGATAACAGTCAATTTTCGAAGAGAAATACAAACATGCACCAAGTAGCCCTTTGGAAATACTTTTCCTAGCTTCAATACCATCAGAAATGTTTTCTTTGGATTTTGGGACATTTGAAAACAGATCTACCCTTTGCAGCAAGAAATCTGAGAGTGGCATATAGAGTCGTGCCAACAGCCAGTAGTTCAGCATGCTGTTTCTGACAGGGACCTCTATCAGCTGCCTCAGAAAATGTTACAGAATCAACTGGCCACAGAAATGTTCTTAACCCACGTTTGTTAGATGTTGATCTGCCTTGAAGCCTAAGTCCCTCCACAAACTCCTTTGGGCTTTTAAAAATGCTTATTTTGGATGTTCTTCTTACCCACACATGTCCAAGACTTTTTTGAGCTCTTCTGGACTCTTGACCTAAATCATACTTCATGGCATGAATCCCAGACTGATTGCATGTTCTTGCTAATTGTTTCATTCATATTCCATTCCCCACACCACAACTGGGAAGCAAAGTTTAGGTTAAGCAGTTAGCTATGTATGCCAGAACTGCACTGATTTTTTTTTTTTATGTAAAAGATTGTTGCTTGTTTTGCACTAGCAGTGCATGTATCTAATACTTAATGTTTGGTTTATGTCATTTGACTCAAAAGTTTTTTATTTATCATCATTGCAGAAATCCCCTCTGTTCTGGTAGCTTTGAAACCTTCTGGCGTGAGTCCAGAATTTTGCACCCACTCTGAGTCTCTTAAGTCTTAGGAACTGAAGTAATGTTCTAAGCCATAAGTTAAATAACTAGTGGTAAATATGTACAACATAGTTAATCAATATAAATATAAGATTTTATTGTGCCTTTGACCTGGAGATTTTTACAAATGTTATTTATGAATCTTTCTGCTTAGCAAGTGTTGAATAACACTGAACCAGAATTACAGTAATTTGCACTACATCTGCGTTCTTTAATGTAATACAAATATGGTGCAGAGCACAGGAGAACTGTGATTAGCATAGTGACCTGTATCCACATATTTATTTCCTATTTGGGTTGGAGACTGATGCTGCCTCTCTATCCACAGAATGTAAATTGCTTATAAGGTCGCTGCTGTACCAGTGGGGGTCATGGGGACATTTGTGCTAGAGACACCAAGACCTGTGTGTCATTTCCTCAATAATGGACAAATGGGTAGATTTTCATGGGGGAAAAATGTAGTTGGAACCTACCAGTAACTCAGTGTGGCCAAGCAGCTGCAGAAGATACTCATTTCTGGCTACTCATCTGACAGAGTCTGTCTTCTGCAGTACCTGACTGCTTCTTCCATCTCCCACCTTCCCTGGCTCGACCATTTTTCAAACTTATCCCCTTCTAAAATGAGTCCATTTAAACATTTTTAAAAGCCAGAGATGGCTGGGTTAACCTGAATTTTTCAAGTAATCTGTCTCTTATACTTGGTTCTGTTCCTTTTCTCTGGTTTTCATTTTTCATAAGGGCTTCGGGATAAAGACTGTATTATCTTAACGTTCGCAAATTATCTAGCACAACATGTTAAACTCCATATTTTTGTCAGAATTAAAAAACAAGATATTTTTCAGCCACTACAATTCATCACCATTGTCTGTGGCTACTGAAACATGGGATAATACAGAATTTAAAAATACAGGAGAACAGTATGTATCCCTTATTTTTTGTTAATTATTCATTTGGATAGTGATTCCATTCAAAACTGTATACAAAAAATGCCATCATAGTCTCACTAATTAGTGTTAGCCTGGGTAGAACTTCAGTATTTAGAATACTCTCTTATTTAGTTGGCCGTATGTTATAACCTGACATCCATTCCCGGCAGTGTGGAGTATCCTGTACTGGCTGTACAACTCAGGGTCTGCACTCTGCAAGGGTGAATTCCCACCTTGTACACCTGAAGTATTTCAGAGAGACAAGGAAAGGACCAGGAAACGGTGCTGGCCACTTAGCGTTGACCCACTGCATCCCAGATAAACGGTCCTCAAACTGGGAGGGCACCTTCAAAGCAAAAGGGCAGAATAAATGCCGTGACAGAGATGGGGCCACTGTGCTCACACCAGTACAAAGCCCATCCTTGCTTTCACAAAACAGGATCCAAAACCAGGCTGTGAATCATAGTGAATGCTGCCCCTAGCCAGCTCTAGTGTTGACCTGGAGTTGCATTCACTGGGGCTTGGGTGTGGAAAGCGCTAACCTGGAAGTGGTGGTGCTCTCCCAAGACTACTCAACTTGAATTTCTTGGCTGCTTCCTTTTCTCCTACAAGGTCTTAGTTTGTGGGATCTTTTTTCCACTAAGTTTGTGTGTCACCTTTCATGCAGAGAGAGAAGGAATGGGGGATGCAAGCGTGACTAGACAGCTAAGGGTGCAGACACACACCCCCCTGCAAGACTGAGGACTGACAGCTGTGCCTGCCAGTGTGTCTGGAACACCACAGCTCCATGTGGCGTGAGAAAAAGGACCTGGCATCAGCATTTCTGTGAAAGAGACTGTATTGTATCCTTCACTGTATTGGTACAAGAACCTGAGGTCCAGGTGGGAAGGAGGGTGGTAATGTGACTACAAAGTTTGAAGGGAATATTGTCCTAATAAGAAAATAAGAAAGTGTGTTCCTGGGGTGTGATTCTATGTTGGGGGTTGCAATAGGTATTTAAAGTATTGGATGTGATCTTTAAAGTATTGGAATCTGTAAAACTGCCCAAAGAAAGTATTAATGCCACCCGAGTTTCTGCCGTTCTTCAGTTTTGCATTAGTCACTGCTGAAATGTGGAAAATTACATCAAAACAGGCTCGATAAAGGCCCTTGCAAAGAACTAAGCTTGGAAAAAAGGGATACTGCATCTCAAACAGTCTCAGACAATTCCCCTTCAAAGCAACTAAGAACTATTTTAATAGCGGGCTGCTCCCTCCAAACTAGAATAATAGTGTACAGGTTTGGACAATAGAAGGAGGAGAGTGAATTTAGGGTGAGGCAAATGCTAGGCTCAATATATAGTAAGAGAATGGAAGACTGATTCAAACCACTGGATATTTTTTCCAGTTATATCAACAGTACCAAGATTTCATAGAATTTGTTTTGTTTCAGTTATTTATTTTTCCTCAGAAAATGTTTGTGTTAGTATAGCATTCAGGAAATATTCTGGTTTGATCTCCGGAGCACTAAAGAGGTCTGCTCCCATCACAAATGCGTCAAGGGCAGCAAGAGATCAAAATGGTTCGTAATGACATGCTTATGGTCTATTTAGTCAGAATCTGTTGTTCCTGTTTTGAAAAATACGCTGTTTTTCATGTAATCCTTTTGAAGTCATGGTGCTATCCATTGTTTCGAGGATTCAAAATCTGACAACAGAAGAGTTCCTTCTAAGGGGAAAATGCTGATTATTTGTTCCACCTTTGATATTTTGGATAGAATACCTCACAGCCATGCTAACTGTGATGACTCTTGTTTTTGTGATGTTGAAACTGTTGGCTAAAGCCTTCATCTGCGTAATTCGGTATTTGATTTTTCATCTGGAGGTAGGAAAGGAAGGAAGAAAGGGCAGTTTGATTTTCTTCAGCTGAATTTTTTTTTCACAAATAATAACAAGCCTATTAGCTAAAGAACTAAAAAAATAATTAGAGATGCATGTTACTTTCAGAATTCTTTTATAATGTGTGTCATTAAAAGTGAGGAAGGCTTGATATGGCCAATGCAAAAAATTAGTCTGTGCTTGATGTAAACATACAGGGTATCAGTAGGAATTCTTTTTATATACAAAAGGATAAGCAAATCTCTCAGTTTATATATTCTAGGAAAACATTTATTTGCTGAGTACATGCTGAGCATCTTTCCTGCCTTTTCTCAGAATAGGCTCTTGTCTCCCTGTGGTTAGCCGAACTGAATACACAGTTCATGTAGTTAAAGGATTACTTAATTTAACAAACCTCTTTCCTTTGTACTTTTCATTTATGTTGCTGGCACATCACGCCAATGGCCGGATGTGCATTACTAATACAGTGCTTTTCATTTTGATTTTGCCAGCTTCATCTGAATCATACGTGCAGCACTGGATTGTTACTGAGCCTGTACATATAGAAGGAAAGTTTTTTTTCTTCCTTTCCTGTTAGCAAAGAGAGTACTGATGGGAATAGTGGCAAAACAGTTCAGTGGAAGCAGAAATAGGGTAGAATCTGGTCATCAACCCCAAAGGTAAATGGCAGAGCAAGATCTACATGACTAAGAGTGGCAGAGCAACAAGTGGGTGAAAGGTTCATGAATTGACAAATTTATGAAGTTTATGAATTGGCATCAAAACTCTTTGTGTATCAGTAGTTACAGACTGCTATGTTAAGGAATCATAGAATCATCGATGTTGAAAGAGACCTATAAGATCATCACATTCATCTGCCAACCCAGTGCTGCCACTGTAATGCCTAAACCACTAAACCACATCCCCCACTGCCAGATCCAGACCCCTCTTAAACACCTCCAAGGATGGTGAAGGAACAAACAATACGGGATAACAGCAGATAACCTCTCAAGTTTAAAAAGCTTTATTATCAGAAAAACAATGTATCTGGAACCCAAGTCTAAATCTCAAAGATTCATCTTCCTTTACCTTACTCCTTACCTTCAGCTCCTCTGTCCCCGAACAACTGAGTTCTGTATATATCAGGACTTTAACATAGAAAAATGTTTATGATACAGCTCTTTAAGTTACTTCTCTTGTGTACGTGCTGCATACACCTCAAGTGCACTTTCCTGGGTCTATCTATGTTTCAGTTATTCTTACCTGGCAAATTCATAATCCACAGCCTGGACACCTGAGGAGCCATTCTTCATAGTTTGCAGTTCCAGTTCATGGTCACAAATTGGAAGTGAGATTTATTTAAGAATGAGAACAAAGGTTCATCCATCACAATAAAAGCCACAGGGCTTCCATTTATTCAGCTCTTAACTTTCTTAGTGAGGCAGGGAATGAGCCAAGAGACAAACACAGTAGCAAAATTATTTACTCGGAGCAACTGGAATTAGATTAGCTGTTCGGAGATGTTGGCCTGGGACAAAAGCAGGTTTAATGACAGTGCTATGGGAACATAACTACATTGATAGGGGCATTTGGGAGAAGTAAGGAAAGACTTCTTTTAAAAGGCCGTGAAAGGCGTTAGATGAGCAGGAAGACTGTAGCAGGCATTCGGAGTGCATTGTTCTGTAAATTGGGCTTGACAGTAGCCATGTCTTCATACCCTGCTGTTTAGAAAGGTAGATACAGGAAAAGTCTGTCAAGTCCATGAGCTAGATGTGTTCTACCCATGACCTGGCTTTACACATCACGTTTTTGAGGTCTTTCTAAGCAATATTTCTTCCTTAAAGGGACTCGCCACATAATCTTTGGGCAAGTTCTACTTTGAATGTGTCACGCTGGCGATCATATCCTGTGATCAACTCTCTGAATTCAGGGCAGTTTTAGAATGAGTCTGATCCCTCACAGGCACTTGCCAGCCCTCACCCTCCAGAAACTTGAGGAAGTTGCTGGGGACGTGCTGCTTATCCATCTCCCTGGTTATCGAGTTGCTCAAGGACACAAGGGTTCAGAGAAGGACTATACATGGACCAGCATTCCTTGGGCACTAGGGAACAAGAAGAGAATATTAATATCAGGAAACCCAATACTGGTTTGCAGATCATCAGCTGCCATGTACCTATGCATGAACTCACTCGATGGCATCTGTTACGCTAATCCTAAAAGTTACAGATATCTGACCTAATTTCATGAGACTGGTCTTCATTGCCACTGTCTGACTAAATCTCTGGAGAATGCTATAACCTTCAGGAAAGATAAACCACGGGGATAGGAAAGGGAATGGAAAATGGAGAGCTGCCTGCAGTGAAAGATGAAAGGGAAGATTAAGAGGCCTTCTTCAGCAAAGGGGCAGTATACATGGGAGAATAGCCCTGGTCTGCCTAAGGAAACAAATCCAGGAACACACTCCACAATAGACATTATGGTTGAATAGGAGGAACAGTCCCTATGTGGTGGTTGCCTGCTGTACAAGAAGCAGATTTGAATAACTTTTCAAGAAAGAGGAAGAAATATCTTTCAGGGGAATAAAAGAGTAACAAATTGGTGAGTATGTTTTAAAAAGACACCGTGATTTACTATGAAAATTAATATTGAAATCGGATGAAGACTAAGATTTAATAACACAGTTGCCCTAAAACTGTCTCAGAGGAAGCTCTGATAATCAAACTGAACTTTAATACTTGCTGCTTTTGCTACCTTCAGCTCTGACCAACTTACTTTGAAATTACTGACACCCATCCCACCAGCTTTTTACGTTGGCAGAACTCAAGAGGCAAAGTTAAAGTTCTTTATTATTAGCCTCAAAGATGTCATGCTACCAGCACTGCAGAGGCCATGAAGGTGCAGGGATATGTGAGAGGCCAAGCTAATACAGAGAGACATGTAGCTTCCTTGGATAGCTGAAAAAAACAGACAAGCTTTACAGTTCACATGCCTTTCCCAGCCAGTGCTCCAGCAGTCAAGCTGGGTGAGGGTGGTTCAAGCATTCAGTTCATATTGATGCCTGAAATTGCTAAGCAGAATTCTAGAGCCTGGTTGCTTGCAGCACTGGCTCCCTCCACCTGCTGTTTGCTTTGTCTCCTGCAATGACAAGATAAGCCACCACTGAAGTACATGTGCACATGAGTAGGGGGCAAATGTGGCAGCCAGTGCTTGTCTTTCATTGCAAAACACATTCAAATCCATGAAAGAAGATCACTATAAAAGATGTTGGTATTTATTTTGTGGTATTACTAGTACAGCAGCTGCTAGACAGTATATGACATCACTTGAAATGTTCTCAGTCAAAGTTGCTATTTGTTCTGAGGACTGATTGCTTGGATAAACCTTGTGAGAAGTTTGTGTGTGCCACATGTGTGCAGTATGATCTGGACAAAAATACTTGTTTCATAAAATGCCATTAGTTTGAATAGAACTATAAAGTATGCTAAAAGTACTTCCTTGGAGGTTTCAGGTCAAATAAACTGGCCAGGCTGTTAGCTTTGAAATTAAACCTAAGTGAATAATACATTTTGAGTAATTTGAATGTTACTTCTTTTTCTCCTCCCAGGATAACCAAAACATATCCCACCTTCCTCAATTGCTTTTTGGAAGTATTCAGACATTGTGTGATACAACTGAACTCTAAATTTTATGTGAGCACTTGACATGTATTTCAGTATGCTATTTCATTGCTAATGTCAGATGTCATATGGATTCCTTATCACTTTCAAACAGGTTAAGCATAAAAATGATTTATTGCAAAGAGTTTTGTGCTCTGTGGTTGTAAACCCAACAGTTGTCAGCACTGGCACATTTTGTTTTCAATGAAAGTTTAAACCATTTCATCCTCATTTTGATATTCATGGATAGCATCAAAAACAAGGGACACAAATATAAATTTAGCTTGTAATGGGAATTATTGCAGAACTAGTGTCAGTGAATTATTACAGACTTTTTTGTAGTATTCAATCTTCCCTGCTGGATTGTTCAATTCAATATTTTGTCCATCATTAAAAAAAAAAACCCAAACAACCACTATACTCTGTGTTCTGTGTGAAAATGTCCTTGATAGTTGGAACTTAGATTTTGTGCTCTTCCAGCCCTAGCCCCACTTCTTCCAGATGCTTCTACAAAGGTGACAAATTAGAAAAGCGGGTCCTAACCTGAAGTGAGCAGATTCACCCGGTCTGTTATTCCACAAGTTAATTCTTTTGAGTCCTTTAGAGTACTCTTTCCCAGATCTCATGAATTTGTAAGTCTGTAAAATTCCCCTCATCTGTGGATCAGTTGAAGAATTTTATTTTTCCAGTGCTTAATGAGGGTATTGTGTACACAAACTGTCCGAATCTGCCACCGTTTACTTTGCCATTTACCAAAGGCCATGTTAGAGCAGCGATTGCAAACCCCATTCACTACAAATCACAACATGAAGTTCTGCACTGGGTCACACTTGTGGGGCAAGATCTGCCCTGGCCCATACATTCCACTGGGAGAAAAATTGTGTGTGTGTTTTGATTCTTATGGATTTCCCTGAAACGGGATCAACTGCAGGAGAGGACTGGCCACTAAGATTTAAATAGTGCAGAGTTGAGCAACCTGCTCACAGATGGCAGATATGAAGCGAAGCTTTCAGGCTTCTCATAAGATTGGATGAGTCAGCTTTGCCACAGTTCACTCAATGAGAACATTGTAGTTCACTGTGGAACAGTAGTACCTAAACTGTGCACTCTATAATCTGAGGTGGAATAAGGTGAATAATGACATCTCTACTTCAAGTTATTGTCTGTGTTCAGTACCCATCAAAAATCCCTTTTGGAAAGTGCTTTTCAGAAACCCAGGCCTGAAAAATCACACTTATTTTATAACTGTATTTTGTAAATTGATTTTATAAATCTACTGCAGGAACAGATTTATGTAAGAGCTCCAGTAGGCTCTCTTCTTTTCCTGATATAGGTGTATGATTGCTTTCTGAGCTCCCAGTCTTGGCACAGGCAAGGGCCTTGCGACCTACTGTAGGTCACACTGCTGTCAACTCAGAAATGCAAATGGAGGCTACAGTCTCCTAATTTTTCAAAAAAAAATCTGTGAATGCTTGGGGAATGATAGTGACCTTTAAAGAAAAGCTATTATTTTTGTCTAATTCCAAACCTGGTTTTAGGCAGGACCATCAACTGTGGACTTTAAATGATCCCCCTGTGTTTTACAGCCGGCCTTGAAGTGGCTGAGCTGAGATATGCAGAGGTTCAAAAAAAGTAAACCAGAAAAGGGAGAAGTTGTGGGACATCTGGTTGAGAGAACAGGGTTGTTAGGGCTCTGGGTGACTTCAGAAAGTGGCCTTCAGAAGAGAAGTATAAATGCAGCTATTGAATGCACCATGCTGATTTATTCCTGCTCCCTGAAAAAGTAAGAAGGCCTTAGATTCAGCATTGCCTTACTGCAACCCTGGCCCCAAATTAAAATTTCTAAATTTCTATAAAAACGAAATATTTGGAAGCTAGCAATGGTAGTAGATGTTGATTATTCATCAGACAAAATGTATAAATCCCTCTCGTAATGTGAGAGGTCTTTTTAGGAAATCACAAAGCCTCTCAAAAAGGTGCTGATGAAGTTCTGCTTGCTCATGCTAGCAGATGTGGCTTTTTAGTCCCTATAGGAGCCAGGACAGGTGGTAGCTTTCCTCCAGAGGAAGTTGATCCCAAATAGGCTCTCCAGGGACTTTACAAGAAGATCCTTTGGTTTAGGCAGGCAGCTTTCATAGAACCACAGAATCATTAAGGTTGGAAAAGACCTCTTAGATCGTCAAGTCCCACCTTTAACTCAGTGTTGCCATGTTCACCACTAAACCACGCCCCAAGGGCCAACATCCACGCACTTTTTCGAACACTTCCAGAGCTTGTGATTCCACCATTTCCCTGGGCAGCCTGTTCCACTGTGTGACCACCCTTTCAGTGAAGAAACTTTTCCTAATGTCCAACCTCAACCTCCCCTGGCACACCTTGAGGCCATTTCCTCTTGTCCTATCGATTGTTACTGGGGAGAAGAAGCCGACTCCCACCTGGCTACAACCTCCTTTCAGGCAGTTGTAGAGAGTGATAAGGTAAACCTTGACCCTCCTTTTCTCCAGGCTAAACAGCCCCAGCTCCTCCAGTTGCTCCTCACAGAACTTGCGCTCCAGACCCTTCACCAGCTCTGTTGCCCTGCTCTGGACATGCTCCAGGACCTCAGTGTCTGTCCTGAAGGGCCCAGAACTGGACACAGGATTTAAGATGTGGCCTCACCAGTGCTGATTACGGCGGTTGGTATGGGTCTGTCTTGTAGTTCTATCCACTGTGAATTCATCAAAATAATGAACTGAGATTTGGGGTTTTTAATGAGGGTCCAAGGGCTTTTTTGGAGGATAAAATTTCCATTTGTTGCGAGCTGTACAGCAAGGGAAGCTTTGCCTTTGTAAGCCCTGCTCAACGCATGATGGAAACTCTACAAGCCCAAAGGATGTGACCCTGAATTCCTTCTCCTAGGTGCTCTGCCAGTGGGAGGTCTTGCTGCGCTGGACTCTGGCCATCACCATCAGTTCGTGGGTGTCATCATTAATTGCTAACCTTAATGAAACCGAAAATACATTTGCACTTTCCTTTTCTTAGAAACCCAGATACAAGAGGCACTGACTTTCATAAAGTGCTTTGGCAGTATGCATTCCCTAGTTTATCCCGTCAGATTGGACTACAGCTGTGTGGGACATGCTGTACTTCCTCAAGGGCACTCTTTTACACAAGCCAACAATATCAAAACCTCGTGAGCAGCATGAGCCAGGGCTGCACACGCTTTCAGACCGCACAACCATTTAACCAGCAAGTGCTGCAGTATCTCTGATTAAAAATGGTACATATAAAGCCTTTTCTGATTTTTTTTTATGCATTATGGGGTCCCCTTATGAAATGCAGGTTGTCTCCCATGGGCACACATCACAGGGAGGAGTGGGTATCAGCAGTGGCTCTGAGCTAGCATCAATACCCAAAGCAGTATAGCTGTGATGGCATAAGGTGCCCTAGCAGGTTAACTTACTTCGCTTCTGCCAAGTTTTATGTTTGTGCTCTGAAGTGTGGAGGCACTAGAATTCATCAGTGAAATATTTGCAAGCATTCGGTAAGAGAAGAAAGTTTACATTTCTTCAACCATACTGGAAGAAACAGCTAAATTTTTTTCTTTTTTTTTTTTAATGGGAGGAAAGGTCAAGTATGAAGCAATGAGGAAAAGCAAATAAATTGGAATAAGATCATTAAGGTCATTAATTCTGGCTAAATGTATAAGCATCTTGATCTGCTCCATTTTGACAATTATTTGGTTCTTTGTTAGTGTCAGTCCATATATGAAAAAATAGAAAATGCCCGGTGCATTTAATATGGATACTGTGCTTAAGGCAACAAGGTAACTCTCTCCAGACAATTACCGTGGATCTATTTGTCAGCAGTAGTAATCTCTGTGTAATTTCACATACAAAATCTTGGCTTACCTAATTGCTGTCAGATGCTGCTGTCTGGAAAGAGCACCTTTCCTGTTTAGGCAGCAGTCCGGTAATCTGAGCAGTCTGAGGAAAATCAAGATTACTGGTTAATCTGCTAATCTTCTGCCCTGAAGGCATCTTCTAGACAAATTCAAGAAGCACGAGTATTTCCAGACAAAGACGGTAAATATTAAACTAGCATCTTTGAGATTATTGCAAGGAATTCATTCTGTGTGATAGACAAACTTAAGAGGTGTTTCAGACTTGCAACTCTTGGGCACTCTCAATGGAACAGTTCCTGACCTCATGGTGGCAGTAACCCTTTGGGCTCCTGAATTTTTCACATTTACAAGTACTCTTGTCTCACTGTCTCAGTCCTCTGCTTTTGTTTGGTTATTATAACACTAAAAGAAAGAAGTCTTGGCACTAGAGTGACATTAATAAATTGCTTCTTTAAAAAAGAAATAAGAAACTTTTAATTCAGATTTCGCAGCGGTTTAAAAAATGCACAATGACTTGTTCATCAAAAACCTGTTTAGGTCCTTTTTAGATGGAAAGATGATAAAATGCATTCTAAACAGAAAAAGAAAGTGGCAAGCTACAGATTTGCTAGAGATATGTAACACATTACAAGTTATAAAAGCAGTAAGTGGGAAAATACTGAGCTTTTATATGAAATGTTCCGAAAAAAACATAGCTCACAAAGAAAGAGGTTAAAGATATAATTGAGTTCACATAATACACTGAATAAATTTACCAAATTTGTAATATTCAATAAAATAAAGAAAATGAAATAGAATGCAAGTCAACCATACAGAACAGGGTAAAAGTCTTCATGAAATTTACATATATTTCTCTGCACCAATCCTAACTAAGGAGTCAATAAACAAAGCAACTGAATAACACTTGCATTAAGAGTGTGAAAGATACGGAATAAAAAGGATCACGGGAACCGAGGAACTACGCAGTAAGAGATTTAGCTTTTCAAAATCTAAAGGTGTGCTGGTTTTGAACTGTGTATCAGTGCCATGATCTAACTAACACTAATTAACTAACTAACTCTAACCCTAACGCCAAACATAACACTAAATAACTAACCCAGCCAACTAACCCTAACCCTAACCCTGACCCTAACCCTAACGATAAACCTAACCCTAAACCTAAACCTAACCCTAACCTTAACCCTAATCCTAACCCTAACTCTAACCCTAATCCTAACCCTGTTCAGTATAGTTGGCACCCATTATATTAGATTTTCTTTATTCCTGTTATTCTGCTGTGGAAATAAAATATGTGTCTTTTGGTACAGTTTTAATGAGGGTTATTACAATCTCAGATGGCGAGAAGGGTTTGTGCCCTATATAGTCTTGCTTGAGAAGGGGTGTGGATGCAATGTTCATAGAATTTAGGAGTAATTCAGTGACCATTTCTCTTTCTGCCTCGTTACACTGTTAATCTTGCAGTAATTACTTTTTCCTGTCCTTACCAAGATTTCAGTTTTTGTCCCCACTTTGTTTATATTTTTACTCCTTGTAGGCTATTTGTCATTTCAACATTATAATAAAAATGTCTGAAAGAAAAATTCCTGGTCAGTGTTGGTATTCATGGTTCTCATTCCTTGAAGGTGGTCAAAAGGTGCGCCTGTGTTAGACAAGCAATTTTTCCCCCATTCATTTTAGAGCTACTTTTACAGTACTAACTACGTCTATCTAGATCTTCTAGCGTTGAAAAAACCTTGTGACCATCCAGCTTTTGGTAGCAAGGCCCAGTCCTGGAGCACAGAACTTTCATCTCCACCTTCAGCACTTCTATCACCACCAGAACAGACTGTTTCTCCACCTTCGGCACCGACTTTTGTGAACATGGGGAGAAGGTTTAATTGTTCTGTGTCTCTGTTCTCCCACCTGTAATATGGAAAAATCCGACTATCAACAGTTGTCTTGACATTTGAAATACAGGGATAAAAATTTCTGGAGAGAGACATGTTCAATTCTAATAAAACAGTACCATTCCAGTGTGTTGGGGAGATTGTTTTTTTTAAACATCCTTTAAAAATCCGAATAGTTTTACAGAGAGAGGCTGTGTGAGTTCTGTGGGAACTGGCAATTCAAAAAAATTTTATTTTTTCCTCTCCTTGTTGATGATTTCTGTACTTTCATTCTTTGTTGACACAGTTCATTGTATTTGGTGTGAAGACTTAACTTCATTGCCAGTACCCTACAGTATAATCTGTAGTGTTCTGATGTATAATCATTGTTGGAAATAATCTAGAGGAAAGACTTTGATTTATATCTTGGTGTGCATTTTAGCAAGATTCAATCATAAAAGATTTCTGAAACTTTAAAAAAAAAATAAATCCCAAGGGCGAATATGCTTCAATGGAGGATCCTGGAAACGGCTCGTAATGAATGTAGTCCTTAAATCATTATGGGAAAGGCCACTACCAAAACGAGAACATTTTGATATCACTGTTACATGACTGTTACCTTGTTTACTACAGAAGAAGCTTAGAGTGAGAAAGGGTGTCTGAATGAGTGAGAAGTGCTTCTGCCACAGACACGCAATTAAATTTCAGATCACAGCAGAATCAGATCTAGAATTTCTGGCACTGTGTCTTACAGGCTAGAAAGCTACTATAAGCTTAAGACCTCCTACCATGATCTGATTTCAGACAGCTGTGTTAGTTTAACACTTCATTATTTTTTGTTGTGGAATGTGATAAAATAGAGGCGGTTTATTGAATTTTCTCCTTACAAGAAGTTTGTAACACAGAAAAATGACTTAAATCTAAGTATTTTCAGACAAAAACAATGTTTTACATATGAAAAGACAGTTACATACTTAAGCCATTGCCTCTTGATTTTTGTCTACTATATTTGCACATAATATTTGCACTATAATGTTTAAACCTTACTGAGTATTCATCTTCGCTAGGATACATATTTGAATGAATATATGAATGTCCATGACAGAAAGAACTCTGTCTTGATAGAAGATTTTTCTTTTCTCTCATGATTAAATCCAGGAAATAATTTCAAATGACAGAGAAATTTAACAGAAGAAAATTGACTTAAAAAAGAAAATTCTCTTCTGCCATGAAGAGACTGAGGCTAAAGTGTTTGTCAAGTTTAAAACTCAGGGTCTGGCGCAGGTCAGATCTGGAGTAGATTAGGAAGAGTGTCAAAGAATGAAACCAAGCACAATTGCTTCTTGTTTAAAGAGTGGTAGCCCTTTGGCTGAAGCCTCTGTGTAGTTCCTGACAGCTTGTGTACAAGAAGACATTTTCTGAATAAACAAATTACACAACAAAATTACTTATGATTGCTCATAAGTGATTTCTGCTCTGAATGCAAAATGGGTGTGTTTCTTTTTCCAAACAGTTGTGCTATTATTGCAAGCTTTATTGCTTCCTTATTCATTGCTGCTTGCTTTCTCTCCTCGTTGGATTCACATATTTTGAAGTGTTCAATGACCAACATTGAAGCAGAAGATGAAAATGTTATCAGCCTAAATAACCCGGAATCCTTAATTCTAAACTTGGCGCTGGGATATGAGCCAACATCGCATATGAAACTATGCTTTATCAAGGAAACTAAAACAACGGGTTCTAGAAGTTAAATGGTTAAAACGTAGGGCCCACAGACACAGCAGTTCTCCATTAAGGAATTATTTGAACTAAATATACAGGTAAATAGCAAACTACAGTAGACTCTGTAGATCAAGGACAAAATATAGATTTTATCAGGTTAAAATGTCTTACTTACATCAAGATTTTACTGACTCACATTCATGCCCCTCGAAAATTTTGGTTGTGTAGGAGAAAGTGGTGGAAATGCTGAACTTTATATAAACAAAAATTAAGTTTTTTAAAATTAAAAAAAAAAATTGTAAAAAATTTCCTCCATGTAGAAAAAGAGAAATTTTTATACAGATAGATAATTATTTCACAATTTACCTTCAAGAATCAGGAATGTGCCTTAAAAGTAACAAAGAAACAAAATGCACATTTCTGTACAAATAAAAAACATTATGTGGATATAATATTTCATCTTACTACTGCTTAATTTTTTTTTTTTATGGACCCAAGGGTTTTCAAAGGAAAATGCAACAAATTTTAGCAGGAGTTCTTAGTATTTCCTGGAATTTCATTAAATGTTTTCATGTAATTCCCCATTCCCTACAAAAAAATCCCAAAATATCAAGAACAATCAAAACAAAAAAGAATTAAGAATTCTAACTAGGAATTACGAATCCATGATAGGGACAGGAAATACTTTCCAAAGGTCTCAAGTAGCAGTATTGCAGAAGATTGATTTGCTGGTCACACAGAATGAGTAATTGAGAGACATCTGTCAGTGACACAGAAAAAAGTGACCCTCTTGCAAATTAGAGAGATTTGTTTATGCTTAGTAAAATTATAAGTTAGAGGCAAGAAACACCCTATGTGTTCAACATTATCCACATTCATCTGAAATTCAAATATACACAGTGGCTTCTACTAAAAATAATAAAAATGTTAGGCTTTCACACCTGGCATAGTAAACAGTGAGAGATATTGCATAGGGTACCATGAAATTAAATGTTTTGTGGTGAGTAGAGGCTTCCACATGTGACCACTGGGTTCTGCTGTCCCTTCATCTAAACAATAGAAACAAACCTGACAAAGTAACATAGAACTTCCAGAAAAATGATGAGAGATTTGATATCAAGCTGCATTTAGCATGATCATTTTGTAATCTTAGAAGCACCAATGAGTCAGGAGTTGTAAGCAGACATTATTTTCATTCCTGAATTAGAATACCTTCACATACAGAAGATAATACCAGTCACTGGTGCAAAATATTGATGTAAACCCTCATCCAATGTGGTTTGCTAGGTATGTCATGTTCATTGTTATGACCAAAAGCCTTTCTGCGATATCTAGCAAGTTTCAAATCCTGAATCCTTTTTTAACACGATCTTTGATGTCAAGTCACTGAGCATCCCTACTTCTATTTATCTATAAACTTAAGTCTTTCTTATTAAATTCTTACTAATTTCTTATTTTTGAGAAACCATTGAGGAAGAAGAATTAGATTAATTTAAAATTGAATGAAATTTAGTAGTAGAAAGTACTAATTTTGTTAATGAAGATAACCTCTGTCATACGGATATGCTGTATCTGCTTACAAGAAAATAGAGAGAAAAAATTGGCATAGGTTAGTTAATTGGACCTGCAAGTCCTGTACTTGTTGTGACTGTGAAGAAAAGACAAACATAATCCCAAGATATATCCAGAGAGGCGTCTTCTGGAAAAGATAGCCTGTGGAAGCCTTCATCTAGAAAATTCTATGCAGTTCTACTCACTTATTTTTTAGGTGCATTTTTTCAAATAAAATACAGATGTAAAGGAGGCCTGCAGTGGCAATCAAGGAGATGGCGAGACTGTTAGACAAAATGAGGGAAAAAAGGCTTGGCTTGCATGCCCTAGCAAAGTGAGGACTGAGAAGAAATAACAGTTGTTCTCTATAAATGCATCGGGGTGGTGCATTTTACCAGAAAGAGAATACCTGTTAAACTTGTCATAAAACACTTAGGCGGGAGATTAGAATAGAATTTCTAACCACCAGAGGTACAAGAGTCTAAAAGAGGATCCCAGTAGGAGTAGTGTAGGTAGGCATTGTAACCACTTTTTGATTCCTTCATGAAAAGGACTACATGACATGCAACAGCAAGAGATTGATACGCTTTTATGCTGTCAGATATGTAAAATTAACATTATAATTCCACCTAAATTTCAGTTATAAAAATTAATTTTAGTGAGAGACAAGAATATACTTTGAGTAATGGAGGAAAATTTGGGAATGCACATGGTTATAAGGGGAAAAAAGTGAGAAGAACTGCATACAACTTTCTAGGTCAATGTTTTCATGGACTACTTGATATTTGCTAGAAAATGTGTCTCTGGATACATCCTGGGATTGCGTATCCAATGGAACTTTCATTAGTTTCTTATAAACTAATGGTTTGGGTTTAAAGGGACCTTAAAGATCATCTAATTTTAACCCCCCTGCCATGGGCAGGGTCACCTTCCACTAGACCAAGTTAATCAAAGTCTCATCCACCCTGGCCTTGAATACTTCAAGGAATGGGACATTCACAAGGTCTCTGGGCAATCTGTCCCAGTGTGTCACCACCATTACAGTGAAGAATTTGTTCATAATATTTAATCTAAATCACTCCTCTTTTAATTTAATTTTAATTTACCCCTTGGTCCTATCCCCTTGTAAAAAGTCCCTCTTCAGGCCTCTTGTAGGCTCCCTTTAGGTACTGAAAGGATTCCCCAGGCCCTTCCTTTCTCCACACCGAACAACCTGAACTCTCTCAGTCTGTCTCCACAGGAGAGGAGCTCCAGCCCTCTGATTATCTCTGTGGCCTCCTCTGGGCCTGTCCCAACAGGCCCTCATCTTTCTTGCGCTGAGGGCCCCAGAGCTGGACACAGCACTCCAGTTGTGGTCTCATCAGACTGAAGCAGAGGGGCAGAATCCCTTTCCTCACCCTGCTGGCCACACTGCTTTGGATGCATCCCAGGATGTGGTTGTCCTTCTGGATTGCAGGATCACATTGCTGGTTCAAGTCCAGCTTATTGTCCTTCAGAAGCCCCAGGTCTTTCTCTGCAGGACTGCTCTCAATGAATTCTTGTGCTTGGAGAACACTTTGAAGTTCTCATGGTCCCACTTCTCAAGAGTGTCCAGCTTTCTTATGCTTTCTTCACAGACACAAATAATACAAACAAATAGTTTCCAATTAGCTAACCTAGACTGGGGTCTCTCCTTTCCTCTTCTTTTTTATTACCAGATGCAGCTTGTTGCTTTTTTATGCTTTCCACGAGGAAGACATTATGATGCAATGAACTGTCTGAAGACTATGATTACTGTGACGCGTGGAGAGTATTTTAGAACAACGCGTTATTGGCTCCATTCATATAACTTGGAATTGTTTTATTTAGAATTTGTCTGGAATTGAATATAAACCAACAAGAAATTAGTTCAATATCATTTGTGTGTAGTGTTTGAGAGTGATTGTATCCATCCTTGTGCATGGATATCAGCTAACTGACTGGCATTCAGTCCAGTCAGCCCGAGCTAATCTCGGTGAGCTGTAGGAAGTAGTTGTATACATGTAGTGACTCTACCTCTTCTTATTCATTCTTTCTGTTTTTCATAACTTATGTTTAACAAATACTCTGGTGTTGAGGCCAGGCTGCTGCAAAATAATAACACTCCAGTGTTGCTGGGGAAAGCTATCCCCATCTTTGGCTTACAAATGGCTTTGTTCTACTTTGAACACAGACAGGGCTTTTTCCATTTTGAGGTAGATCGTTTGCACATACTATGAACCTTTGAATTTAAATCAATCCAGAACCCATAGCTGGTACAGAATGTGACACCTGACACTCAGCCACTGCAGTGGTTTTGGCAGCGCACAGGCCAAACTGAATTCTCACAAATGTTCATGAGAGTTTCCAGATGCAGTTGAAGATATGGATTATTTTGCAAGAATGAATCGGAACCTACATACTTCAGTTTTATGCCCTCTATCATCCTGCCACAGGTCTGCCCAGTGGAAGCATTTGAGCTGGATCAAGAAAATAGAAAAAAAGAGTAAGCAAAAAAAGAAAAAGAAAGAATAAGTAAAGATAAGGGTTTTTTCTTTCAGGAACTTTCAGCTTTAAATTTAGTTCTTTCTTTTCTAGTCCTATAGTATCAAAATTATTTTTTTTGTGTGTTCATGAGAACATTAACCTCTTCACTCGGACTGTGAAAAAAAAAAAACCATAAGAAAATGACATTTGTAAAAAATGAAAATGTTATTGGATTTTATTTTTATCATAGAGTTGCTTTGTTGGTATGAGAGTATAGAAGCAACATTTAAATACCAGGTTAAAAATTGGGCTACTCTGCTTTTATATGTCAGATTTTACAACAGAAAAAGATGTGGCTGCTTGCATTTTAGTAGGTAATGTGTGACTGAATCCCTGGAGACCCAAACTATCACTTCTGTTCTCCAGAATACAAGATTTCAGTCATAACTTATTTTCCTCAAGATCCCCACCATCGGCACTAAAAACATCTATTTATTACACTCAGGGTATGAAAGATATGTATAAAAATCTAATGTCAAGGTTTCTTCTGTTTGTTTTTAATTCCGAAGAAAGGCTCTCATTCTTTCTTGCGTGGGGATTTTGAGGAAGATGACAAATAAATTACAAAGCTTGAGAAAATTGCTTCCAGACAACACTAGAAAAGAACAAAAAGCCACTGAAACCATTTGACTCAGCCTTGGTTTCTTCCAATGTTTAAAAAAAAATAAAAATCCATCTGGTCTCAGAAACAGAGGATTAACTTCAGAATGAACTGAGATTGTGATGAATAAAATGTAGGTTAAATGAAAAAGCTTTGCTTGTGTTCATATGGGTGAAAAATACAGCCACCTAATTGCGACCTTCCAATACCTAAAGGAAAGGCTTACAAGAGAGATGGAGGGGGACTTTTTACTGTCCCTCTGTCATGTAGTGACAGGACAAAGGGGAATGTCTCCTAACTGAAAGAGAGTAGGTATGGGTTAGATATTAGGCAGAAATTCTTTATTTTGAGGGGGTGAGGCAGTGGACCAGGTTGCCCAGAGAAGCTGTGGATGCCCCATCCCTGGAAGTGTTCAAGGCCAGGTAGAACGAGGCTTTGAGCAGCCAGTGAAAGCTATCCCAGTCAGTGGCTGGGGAGTTAGAACTAAATGATCTTTAAGGTCTCTTCCACCACAAACTGTTCTATGATCCTATGATTGGAATCAAAGTTGAGGAGTTCGGGTGTTTTTAAAAGTGTTTATAATCAGGTCTTACAAGAAAAAATATGCAGAGGAAAACCCGACATGGTGGTACACTGCTCTGTATGTGGAGAGCTCTGTTATTCTCTCTCACAGTTGTCTCTTCATAGGTTTCGTGTTGGCAGCTCTGCATTGCAAAACTTACAGATTGCATCAGAGCATCACTGGAGCCTGTAACGAAAGTAACAAAACAACTGACATGGGAAGGGTTGCACATCTCCTTGCTGCATTACTGTCTCTTGGCTTCCTCCTGTCATGACCCAAAATGCTAAATGCATCTACTTAACAGGTCGCCAACAGTGTCTAGCAGATGGCAGTCAGAACACTCCAGAGATGCTTCGGAACTGCACAGCATAACGGTAATCCATCGGGAGAGTAATCCTGGGAGACAGTGTGAGGGTCTCATACTCCATGCATGAGACCTGACATCTGGCTTTCAGGTGAGAGGCTTCTTCAGGAGAGGGTGATCATATCAAGAAAGGCATTAGTATGTTCAATATTTCAGTGATGGCCTCTTGAGAGAAATTGCAGTAATATTTAGCATAAAAGCATTGATATGTTTTAACTAAGCATGCTGAACATAGCAAAAAACGTATATGTATGAGAAAGTGCCCACCCTGCCCAATCCACAATATAGCTTCCAACAGAAAGGCATCATTCTTGGAAGCTGGATGCACAATGAAATGAAAGGACTTGCCCAAGTAGCTGGTCAGGGATACCCCAGGGATACAACTGCCTAATGCCACTCTCCAATGCTACTGAAATACTGGACCAGAAGTTGTCTAAAACCTGTTCTTCCTTATTAATGAAATTGTAAGAAGCTGTCTTACTCTAAACATGTTCCAGTTTATGAAAGCATTGATTTGTCTTGGGGGATTTGATTGTGATTTTCAAGCATGAAATTCAAACTCTTGCCATATTTAAAATAAATGAACTTTCAAATGAAAAATATATGTTCTCTCCTTACTAAGCTACAAAGGCAAATGAAAAATGGAAGGTTTTCCTTCTCGCCAATTCTTCTCAAACCAGAAATAAGCCCCAAAGAGAAACAGCAGGGTTGGCTCTTTCAAAAGCAGGGGCCTGAGGCAAAGCTAGAGCCCGGTAGCGCTGCTTTCATCTGGTTCAGCTCAGGCAAAGAGACGCACTTCTCAGCTGAGGAATGCAAGGCCCTTGCCACCGGGTCAGGTCCTGGGAGGGGAGAGTGGGCAGTGCCCTTTCACTCCACTTTAACAATGCGGTGGAAAAAAAAGACATCCACCCATGGACTTGCACGCACGTGCCCGTCACACACGTGCACGAGGAGTATGTGCATGCACACGTTCTTCTCAGCCTTTGCCAAGCCACCTAGCCTGCTTCACTTTCCTCTTGGGCTTTTTTTATGTAATCCAGCTAAGGCAGACTTCTCTGAGCTGGAAAGGAAGTATCAATAATGAGAGTTTCTGTCTCACTGGAACAACACCTGACAGCTTTGTATGAATTGCCTGTGCTGCTGGGTAGCCACTCCTCCTTCACAAGCACATTCTTCTGGCATTATTTCCATTGTTACGAATCTTTAACCATCATTCATTGCCGTCTGAAGTGAACTGGCATTAGTTTTGGCAGAAAAAACAACAAGGCAGAAAAAACACAGTTCAAATAAACCTATTTGAACCTTCCAAAATAAAAAAAACCCCCCATATTCCAGGAGAGGTTCGGATTAGGTATTTGAAAAAAAATCACTGAAAGGGTGTTTAGGCATTGGAACAAGTTGTCCAGGGAGCTGGTGGAGTCATTGTCTCTGTAAGTATTCAAGAGGTGCCCGGATGTGGCTTTTGGGGATATGGTTTAGGCGTGATTATGGTGGTTCTGGGTTGATGGTCGGATTAGATTTGAAGGCCTCTTCCAGCCTTGATGCTTGTGTGATATGTAAGAAAGTGTTTTATAGTTTGCTATGTGATCATAGAGACACGCATCCTATAAATCACTGAAGCTGCAATGGGAATAGGACAAGAGCAGCGCCAAGTGGCACTGGGGGCTGTTAATCATGATTCTCATCTAAGCCTATGGTTATTTTTGAGCTGTGTGATTTACCCTGAAAGAATCCTTAAATCAGGTTATTTATCTGAGATCTCTGGAGTGTTCTACTGCAGTGGGGCACTTAGAAACTTGGGCCTACGTTTTGTTGAAAAGGCTCATTGCTTTCTGGCCAAGAATTCTTAAGGGAAAACCCTGAAGATGCAGATGAGGACTCTGTTTCTGGTTATCAGTGGCAATAAATCAGCAAATGCAAGGTCAGAAATAAGATATTTGGATTGAGTGAGTTTGATACCTGATTCTGTGAAATCTTGTTCCCCAAAACAAATATGCACACTTATTTCCTTAGGCAGAAGATTCGCGTCCTCTCAGCCCCATCTCCTTTATTTCATCAGCTGTTCTCCCTGCTTGTGTGGTCTCAGCAATGCATACTATATTGTTCGTTATTTTGATTCTCCCTAAAGCATGAAAACTTCTCCTTATTTTGGTTTCATTTTCCTTCAGGAGTTTAATAACCCTCCTGGAAAGCAGCAGAGTACAAAACTGATGCTTCGTGGCTGTGCTTTGTATAGTCACTCTATTTGGAGGCTGCACCAGACCAGCTGAACCAAAATGCAAGTGCTCGTTCCCACCACAGCTCACTAGAGCTGGAACCAAGCTGCTGGTCATGCCTTCCCTTGCCTTCCCTTTGCCACTCGATGTGTGCTTTGGTATCAGCACAGCAGCCATTCTGACTAAAGGGGGGATGGAGTCAAGATTACCAACATTCTCCAGAGGATATTGCTGTAGACTTCCAAGATCTGCTGGTATTTGACATTAATGCACGTTTCTGAAGCCCTCACTTTCTTCTTGGCTGTTTTTGACCAGTGCTTACTGACTCCAGGTGAATGGATAATCACATCTAAAAAGCAGTGTTGAGGACAGAGTGTACACCATTCCAAAACAAAGAGTCATACACCTGTCGTTTTGTTAGGATGACGGAGAACTGCATACATTTTTAGAAGTAGTGGGTATTTAGGTTTTGCATATAATCACTGGCTCATCTCACAAGACATGAGAGCAAAAAACCAAGATGATTTTCATGTCATCACATCATAGCGGCCGGCACAGCAATTCCTACCTTCTGATAAAATGCAGCCCGTAGGTATTCTTTCACTTCTGACTTGCATTTGACAAATTCTTTAAACCAGACAGGGCCACTAAGTCATCTTTTTTGACTTCCTGCATAAGACATACTATTTCATTCTCTAACTCCAGTAACAAGATGGTGTTATGGTAAAGCATATGTTCTTAAAGAGACACTCAGATATAATTTGAAGATATCAAGAGAGCAATTCAGTCACTTTCTGTTGTAGGTTGTTGCAAAATGATTCAGTAAAATTAAATATTTATTCTTTGCAATACCTGTGAAATTCTGGCCTGGGCTCAAACCTCATTATGAAAAGTTTCACAGGCATGTAGTACAAAAAGACTGGATGGATTGCTGGACAGCACAATTATTCAAAGAAGAAATACTAATCCCTTTCTTTTGACTAGGCTCCTATCCAAATTGACTCTGAATTCTCTTGCAGGCTGTCTTGCTGGGCTTACTTATTTCTGCTGATTTAGCCCACAAATTCAAGTTTTAGTAATTCACTATTTTGTTGCCAAATTGCACAGTCTTATAACATGCTTTGTCCAGAGTTACAGATTACATTTTGGGCAAACCAAATTGTAATATGGAAATAATCTTCTGTAGCTGTACTTACACAGCTGGGTCTGCAGAACCTGATATTTGCAAGAATTCAGTAAAATAGATATAGACGGTTGTGTTTCTGGTAAATAAAAGCTCAGGAGTTGAGTATACAGTTCAACCAGATAGGGCCAACCATAACACTTAAAACACTTTCAAGTTCTTTGGGATAGAATGTGCTTGTGTTTGGGTGGGGTATAAGTGGAAAAAAAGAGGAAATCCAACAAAGCAGCAATGTATATTGCCTTTGTTTACTTTTCAACACCCATATGTTGTACACTACAAGAATTTTTGCCTCTTCTCCACAACAATTGCTGTATTTCGAATATATAGTCAGTCACAACCCCCTCATTTGCTGTTCATATTTCTCAGGTCTGACTTCATTGCTTCACTGTATCTGAGTTATTTCATGACTGTTACATTTTTTGCAAAGGGAGGTAAGACTACAGTGAAAAGAGCAGTTTGTAGGAATGGAAATTTGTAGAAATTTCTTTATAAGTTTAAAAAAGACTGTGAAGATTTCCTTAGACAAAAAAAAAAACCAATTATATACACTAAATGTCACCTGCAATGGAAAACTAAACAAAAGCAGTTTTGCACTTTTAGCTCTTATCTGGAACTTGGAGGTCTTCCAGCTTTGCCTTTCAGTATTTGTCATACTAAGTATTGTCCCCAAATGATTGAACAAACCTGTTTCAAGACCTATTTTTAGTTTTCAAAAACCTAGATTTTGAAACCTCTGAATGTTTGCTTCAAAAATGAAGTCAAGTTTCTGTGTGGTTTATTGTGAAAGAAAAGTTTTGCCAAATGCCTCTTATTTTTCTCAGTCAATTACTTAATGTGGGTTTTGATCTGTGCCATGGGCTGCCCTCAACCTTCTTGCTTTGAATTTTTAAAAGAAGAATGGATTTAGTTGTGTGGTAATGCCTGCTGAGTGAGAAGTATTTACTGATGGAAATCTGAACTAGCAAAGCTTTAAAACCTATTGGAGCAAGAATATAGCCAACAACATTTACATAAAGAGATACTTTTTAAAATACAAGTATCATTTTTAGTACAGACTAGCACCTGAAAGTCTAACTTGTGCTAAAAGTTAGGCTTAGATGGACACATTTTTGAAGTCAACTTGGAAACGTTCGATAAGCCTCCTTAGCTGAAACATGCAAAGGAAGGCAATGCTCTGTTGAGTGTTTTCTACATGTGTATTCATGTTATGATGTGTTTTTATGTTGCAGGTGCTTAAGTCAGACCCTGTTTTGCCTTAGATATGCCTGGAAGGTGCTGTTCTTCCTGCACGTGCCTATGTCCCTTGCATCATCTAAGCTACTCAGCTGAATCAGAACACTTAGACAGTGGAGAGAAACATTTTTGACAAAACAAAACTCTTTCTATATTATGTCTTTTTGCCAAAATAAAGTGCTTTTTATATTATTTCATTCACGGGTTTTGAGGTGGAGTTCTTTTGTTTTGTTCTGTTTCCTACTAATTTTTCCAGCTCTGTAAAACAATATGAAGGTTGCACTTCAGCTCTGACCCCACAGTACCTTCTGTGCCCTTTTTGCTTATGGTAACCTGAAATATCCATTCATGTTAATTAATATTTTACCTCCAGATTTCTATCATGACCTTGCCAGTTTCTGCAGCTGGTTTCATCTTTCATCATCACCATCTCTTAGCCAGTGTATTTTAACCATAGATTCACATTTAGGTTTTGAATTGAAGTTGCTGTTCTTTTAATTTCTGGGTACAAACAGAGTGTGATCTGCACATGCATAAGAATTTCTTGGCTAGACACAGTTTTCTTTTGAATCTAGATAGGCAATAGGCTTTCAAACTCTCAAGAGGTTTTGGCACTCAAGCTGACTCCTAATCCATCTTTGTTGTCAGTTCTGGAGAAGACTGATGACCTGAGCTCTGAGGGTGTCAGGTCTTCTAAACTGACTTAGAAAAATACTCTTACACCTTCATTCTCCTTCTGTTTTCCAGGTAGATAAGAGGGCAGCTCCCTTTGACCAGGAGCACCTGCAGGAGAAGCTTGGACAGAGGTCTGAAGAAGAATGCAGAAGAACCACAGTCACTGAAAGTAAGTTTTCTTTCTCCTTCAGTACTCATCCATATGCATTAACACTGTGGGTGATCCCTTGCACTTCAGATCCTTTCTAATTATCTAAAGGTAAAACTCCTGTTATAGCTTCTTCTGAAAGACAGGGTGGGGGGACAGGAGTCAAAACACTCATTATCATGGAGATCCAGAAACTGTATTCCTACGCATTAACAATGCCAGAGAAGAGATGAGAAAGGAGGGTAAGGTTCTGTTCTGAGTAAAGGGAGAAAATAACTCACAAAAGTCTTTGATGAACTCCAGCAGTGTGGGAACTGCTCAGGTCTTCAAATTAGTTCTAATCCATACTAAGAGCAGCAACAAGGATGGGCATGAAGTGGTATGAGGTGAAGCTGTTCCTTGAGTAAGAATGTTTTACATAACCCCTCAAGGCTCACAGTGTAATACTGCTAGGTACAATTTATAATTGTGGTTTTTTGTTTCCTTCACTTTTGTAAGTTTCCAGTCTTGAAATCAAGAACTTCAGCTTTTGCTTTCCTTGATTCAACTTTAGTTTTTGCTTCTAAGCTTGTGTGGTGAAAAGCCTCACTCTGGACAAAAATTCAAAGAAAACCAGCTCTCTAGAGAGTAACTAATCCAGTAAAACTGTTTGTACAGGCAACAGCCTTCCTCCTGCAATAATCTGAGATATGACTTTCAGCAGCGTATAAGGACAAGTTTGAAAGTGCAATGAGCAAGTATTTGGGTTTAGTGGCAGAAAGATGATGTATAGCTGCAGGTACATCTCGGATTATCAAGGTGCTAGTTTTTAAAATTAAAGCAACATGTTGTTGAAAATTTCTCCCCAAATCTTCATGAATTTTTAAAAACAACCTATTAAATCTCATGCTTTTGGAAAACAGAAGAACTTTAGAATCGGGCAATGTTGATGAATTACCAGAAAGATTATGTTGTCAATATTCTGAAAAGTGCCCTGATAGCAAGCTCTGGTCTTGTTTTTCAATTGTTGAATAATTTGTTTTCCTTCACAGATCCAGTATTGTCTCATTACCATTATTCCTAAAATCATCTACCATCAGGAATGCAAAATAGCTGAATTCCAATTTTTCTTAGGTCCTATGGTCCTTCAATACAGAACTTAGCATACGACTGTGAGGGCATTACTACTCTGATTAGGATTTGCTACTATACTCTTATCGGGGAGAAAGACTATGCTAGACTGAGGCCACAAGTGATCTAGCTCCAATGACCACCAAATTAAAGGTCAACTTGAAGAGCAAGGATCAAATTTCTTTCCTTATAGTCTACTTCAGAAATCCATGAAACTATTGTGCATGTTTGTTAACATCTGTTGCACAGGATTTTTTAATCCACTCGATAAAGCAGATCAAATGTCCCACTTTGTTCTCTAGCTTGACACAAACAGGTTAATTTAAATTCAGCAAATCATACTGAAAATCCTTAATTTAGTAGTTTTGTCTATGGTTTGATTGAAACAAAAAAATTGAGTGGTTGGTGAAAGTTAAAAACAGCTAATACAAAATTATCATCCTTTTGTAATTCCACCTTTTTCTCCTAGGAAACAAATGTTTGGCCTTTTTTAAGTTTAGGCAGAATAGAATGCTTGTAAACCTAATTTCTTGATCATGCACAGAATACTAAATATTGGGCAGCTGAGAAATTCTGGTGGAGAATATTTGGTTTTCAAGAAATCTCTCCAAGATCCAGTCAGCCACTACAACATTGCTATTTGTGACACTGAATAGGGTTTTGAGCACTGTACAGATGAGTTAGTTCTAATTCAGATTTCAAGCCTTTTGATGGTAGGCAGTTGTTCACAGAGTCTCTGATAATCTGCTGTTTGATGCAGCTGCCCTTTGAACTGCTTAGCGTCATCATTTCCTATTCCTCTGAACATAATCCTAAAAGCAGCCAAATAACAAATGTGTTAGCAGAACACTGTGGATATCTGTGTCCTGATATTCCAGCCTGGGATTACTCGGTACTTACACCTCTCTGCTGTCTCAACACTGAATTTGCTAAAATCTAGGAGCAGAACCACTCTGCTATCTTCCTGTCATACTTTCTTTTATGGAAGCTACGAAAGTCTCCAAACTCTAATATTGCTCATGACATTAGCACAAAAGCAAGCACCGTTGGAGAAGACAGCTCAGGAAGTAGGGAACATCAGGATACTGGATAAAGGAAGAATGAGAAAATCAACCCCAACCAGTGTTTCTTGCAGGATGAGAGTCCTTTCTCCAAATTCTACCAAAATCAGCAGCTGCCAGTGACTTTGTGAGTTGAAATAAAGACTGAAGCCTTCTCTACATTCTTAGAAATGGTTCTCTCATCTGTTTCCTCCGGAGCTCAACATTGAATCTGTAGGCAATGCTGCAGGCAAGTAGCTTGGTCCTCTCAGGAATATCCCAGTCTGTATTCACGCTCCTTACTCTTTCTCTTGTCTTTTCCACCCTGCATTTAAAAAGTTCTGCAGAGCTGACCCTGCTCTTGAGAAAACAAGCAATTCCCCCCTTCCTTCTCCTTTCCAGAAGTTTCAATTTTACTTAGAGTACAGCACCCAGAGTGAGGTAAACATAAAGCCTTCTTCTTGGTTACCACCAACGCAACCTCTTTAAAATAACAGAAAATATACACTAGATTCATGCAACAAGCTGGAAACAATCTATCATCTGTAGCCACACAACTACAGGAGCAAAGAGTTCCAAAGGTAGACACTTTTTACTAACTTTACTTGGATTTACTTGGATTTAAGGAGACCTTATTGCACTATATAGAAGTTGAGCTTTGTCCACTATTAGTTCATCAGTTCCAGGAAATACTGGTTTGCACCTTTCAGCATATAAGACACCTATTCTTACATCTAAATACATTTTTCCTGGTTTTCACAATGGACAGAGCTTATTATTAAATAAAAGCCGTTCCATTTAGGTTTCTTACCACAACACTGGTCCTCAACAAGGCGTTATGGGTTGTATGAGCTTATTTTACATGGGTTGTGGTAAACCTGTGTTCTGTTGTGGTCAGCTCCTTGAACACAGAATTTGCAATATGCATCTGAACAATTTCTAATTATTTTTAATCACCTGAGGATCATAAAGCCTGAGGATTTCCTATTCCTGCCATTGGACAAATAACATACTGGGGAAATTGTTCTTCCGGTGTTTGTCTGTGATACTCTCTGCTGGTCTGTAAATTCTTTGATTCAGATTTTGTCATTTTGAATGTTCTTCTACAGTATCTGGCTCCTGCCTTCATTAGGCTATTTAAATACCAAGAATTAATATAGTTGAAGCGTCTTATTCTGCAAATGCAGAATTTCATAGAAGGAGTCTGATTTATTTTGTTGGCAAATCTGGATTTTAGGGAGCAGAAAGTAATGTCTGTTTTCCCCAAACATGGGAAGCAGGAAAGTGTGGATATATGTTGTTACTAATTTATACTTTAGGGGCCAATTTTAAGAAAATTTGTGTTTCCTATGGTTAGACAGAATCTTCCTTCTGTACCTCTACAAAGAAGTTAATAAATTGAATTGATTGCATTTATTTCTATTGTGACTATATTAATATGACTGCTAGTACATTCTAATATGAAATAAATACTCAACAAAAGATTTTAGACCAGCAGTTTTGTAATCCCACAAGGCTAGTAATTTTTGGAATTAAATGCAAAACTAATTTTTCTGAATTAACTTCTCCTCAGTAAGTATTTTAATAAAGGTCCCAATTTAACTACAAAACTGGTGAGAAAACATTGGTGGTAAAAGTGAGAACTTTTTCAATATGTGTTTCTGTTTGAAGGGTCAAATAACTTAAAAAAACCTGTTTCAATGTCATTGTCTTATTACTTTGTGTTGAAATTATTAAATGAAATAGACGTTATCAGTATGCTATTTATTAGGAAATTAGTGAATATAACCTAAAAAACTCTACAGTTCCTTTCATCTAAAAGAGAGAAGTATAGCCTTCTAAATACACTGTCAAAATGGACAGCTGAAATGAAAAAAAGCAAAATAAAACTGAACCACAGCCAGAGAGAAGGCTTTAGAAGAAAAATTGTTTCCTTGAAAACCCCAGGTCATCAGATGCACCTGCATGTTAAGGACAGGCAAGAAAACAGTTCAGCTTGTCAGCACTGGGTTGCAACTCTTCTGTCCCAGTCAGCCATACCTCAGTTTACTTGCTGGGTGAGGAAGGAGGCATCTTCATGGCTCAGAATCCTCACTGGACAGATGACTGCTGCGTGTCAGCTCTTGGCTGGCCGCATGAAGGGGTCCGGAGCAGTACACAAACTTCAGGCAGTGTTTTGTGTGGGCCTGGCTGAGATTAACTCAGTTCTTATCTTCAGAATCTTTTGACACCTTAAACGCTACTGATTACCCAAGTAGCATGAGAGCAAAAATAAATAAATACAATTTTTTTAAAAAATTCCCTT
>VZTA01027198.1:0-12177 GCA_013398855.1 Mohoua ochrocephala
CCTTGGCAGACATTTGTCTTTCAAACAGAGACAGTCACAAAGAAATGTATTTCTTTTTTGATTTTTAAAACAGAATTATTTAGACAAGAAGCATTACAGATGTATTTTTTTATCATCAGTAATATATTTGATATGATAGGGCATGCTATATTATTATTTAAATCAGAGAGAATGACAATTATTAAAATGTCTTGGAAAGCATATAGGAAAATGAGTAAGTGAGAAACAATTTGAATGTGTTTTTTGAGTGATTACTAATTCATGACCAACTGCCAGTCAAGTTCCTCAGGAGCTCATATTAAGACTACACTTTTTAAATATTGTTATTTATATGGCTTATAGATGGGAAGAAAAAAGTATGCTAAGCCACATGAAAGATGTGAAATATTTGCATGAACTTTAACAGGCAATAACTTCAGCATCCTACTTTGAAGATTCTTTTCGTAAAGTTATCAGTCCATTTCCAAGGTACAAACATTATATAAACAAGCCAAATAAAAGTTATTCTTGGCTTCCAGCTTTTCTATTGCCAAAAGGATTTAACTGTTTATAAAAAAAAAGTGAGAAAGAAACAAGAAGAGGGGAAAAAAGCTAACCCCATGAATCTAAAATGAAATAGAAGCAAAATTAATAATTCACAGCTTGTACTAATTGACCATAACAAAACACTTGTTGATATTAAACAGATTTTCTTTGCCTATACTCTACCTGTTGTCCATAAAGCAAGTGGGATTAAAATTGCATGCAGAATCAGCTCTTCTGCCTTTATTCTCTATTTTGGATGACATCCATTCCATCTAATAGAAGGAATTTGATCCCATAGCTCTTTGTCTCCTTAACCACAACCAACTCTGAAAAATTACACCTTTTTCTTTGCTAATAGGATAGGATTTTCATAAAAATAAGCACCTTACATCTTTTTCCCACCCCCACCTTGAGGAGAGAAAGTAAGAAGTACTCAAAATGTTCAGTCCACCACTGTGCTTTATTTACAAATGTTTTGATAGTCAGGGTACTTATGTCATGACCAAACACTGTTCTGTTGATCTCATCTCTCTTGTGGTCTTCTTGAATTTTTCTTATTCGTCCGTGTATCTTAAGGTCCCTTTTAAGTAAGGGGACTTCCTTTTTTCCATGTTTCTATACCATACAGTGCAGTGGAGCCTTCAGGTTTTTAGTAGCAATTTTGACACCCTCAACAGTTATTTAAATTTAACAAACAGACAATTTTTAATACTAAGTAGTAAATTTCACAAGAAACAGCCACTGAGAATTCCACAGTTCTTGTCACAACTGAAGCCTATAATATGCACAGAATGACAGAATGGCTAAGGTTAGATCTGTGGAGATCCTATTGTCCAAACACTCTGGTCATGCAAGGCCACTTAGAGCCACTTGCCAAGAACCATGAATATTTTTAGGGGACACGCCACAATTTCTCAGGACAACTCGTGTCAGTGCTCAGTCACCAGCATCTCTCTAACAGCAGCATGACCCTCTGGCAGATCAGTCACTCCTCCCCTTTTTGTGTCATCATCAAACACACTCTGCCCCAATATCCAGATCATTAATGAAGATGCTAACAGGACAGGACCCTGGGGTACACTTCTACTCATTGGCTTTCAGCTAGACTTTGCATTACTGATCTTCTCATCCTATATACACCATCATATAATCATTAATAATTACCAGATTAATTTACTTTATCAATTAAGTATCAATTGAAATATCAATTAAGTATAAATTAAAACATCAGTTAAATTTCAATTAAATATTACTAAATATCAATTAAAATAAGTGTATTGTATTTCACAAACACTATATATTTCACAAAAATTGAAATATCTATCTTAAATAACAGGAAAAATAACTTACTTTAAAATCACACATCTAGATGCCCTAATAACAATAGAACCCTTTCAATTTCCTGATGTATGAGATAAGTTGAGAATATTCAGCCAATATATAGCTGAAAGAATAAGACTCCTGTAATTTTATTCAACAAAGGGAAAGGTCTTAAAAATCAAATCTCTCTAGATTAACTACTAGTCAACATAAGAACTAATCCAAGACATTTCTGAGCTAAATATCTGCACACTAATAAAACCAGGAATTTTTTTATTGACTATAACTACAACTACTGCTGAAGTGATAGGCTAGTGAAAGATTACAGAAGGTCGAGTTAGCACTGGTTCTGTACTAAACTAACTTAATGTTGCAGTAGTACAATACATCAGAAATCTTCTCTGAGAACTCTCTTGAAATTACTGTAAACTAAATAATTTCTGGAGATTTTACAGTTGCTTCACACACTATTTTCTATTCAGAGCTGTGACAGCCTTTAAAGAGTTTTACATATTCCCTTCAGGCCATTTTCCCTCTGTGATCTGGGAACACTGTACTTTCTGCAGGCATTTACTTTTATCCCCTTGGACTCCTGTGGACTTAGGTAATTGTCAGCACAGTACTGGGCAGTAGGGAATGAGTATCCTTTGCCTTTTTCTTCGCTTTATTTGCTTCCCTCTATTTCAACTTCCAAACCATCTGCCCTTTTTTAATAGGCTGGCACTACCAATTTCACAAAAGCAAAACAAAACAACTCTCCCACCTCACAATTTCCTTCTCATATGCACTAGACAGTCAGTCTTTTACATTAATCAACAGCAATAAAAAAAAAGTTCTTCCACAGGCAACAAAGGACAAGACCACTGTGGAAATAAAACTGAGTGAGTAGTCTATTTTTACCATGTAAAGGAATAGGAGAGACCAACTCTAGTGTAAAGAAGTATCACTATTACTTTAATTGGAAGAAAAATAAATGTAATGCCTTTTTGGACAGCATGGGTAAGACAGTGCTTATCAAGTTCAGTCACTGAAAAACTCTATAATCAGTCATAGTAGGAAGGATGCATTTTGGTTGTGGAGCTCTTTGTTTTTTCTGCTCTCAGTGATTTCAAAAGATATGAGTTGATGTGTTTGGGACGCAGATCTTGAGAAATGAAATAGCTATGGTTTCTTGTGAATTAAAACCTCTTGGGTTTCAGAGATAAAAGAATGTAATAGAAAATGCTATAAATCCACAATTTGTCTAAAATTGAGCATGGTAAAATGTGTTGCCAAATCAGAATGAAATATGGTTTTTGCAAAGTAAGTTTATATTTGAGTCTATGGCAGTTACATGGACTGATGCTGTTTCCTATTCTTATCACAGATCCGTTTGATTCCTTAGAAAACTCAAATGATTGCAATGCAGGCTTCAGAATGTTATTGAGATAATCAATAAGGAAGTCAAAAGTAAATGAGAAGGTGATATAAAAGACACTAACATCATAAAAACGTCTCGTACTATTTGCTTGTCTAACTAGAAGTATCATGAATTCAGAGTAATAATGGGACACCAATTTCTTACCAAATTACCAGCTTCCAATCTGACCATGACATGATTTTGGTTTGCCAGTCAGATCTTTGATTAGCTATATGTTTTTCCTTCTCTTTTCTTCTTTCTCTTCTCCCTTTTCTAGGTTTGTCTCACTCCTTTTATTAAAACATATGCACATACGAAAATAGACATAGAAAAACAATTAATATACTTTCTGTCTTTCAGTTTCTTCACTGTTAACGAATTTCTCCTTGGTCACACAGTTGTTCAGGTTCCTTTTCATGTGTTTTCTCTGTTTCTTTCCATGGGCATTTCACAGTGTGCTCTCTGAATCCGCCGCCTTCTCTCACTTTGGATGATGGTCCTACAATGTGACTCCTTTGACACCTCCTGATGGCTGACTCAGGTGTTCTGTAAAGCTCAGTAAGGTAAGCCCATATCCCCTTCTGTTACCTGCAGCCAATTTTCTAGGGAAACTCTATTTTTCCCTAGGGAAACTATTTTTAAAACCCTATATTCCTACATAGGAGCAATGCCTCTTCAGGTTCACATTGAATTTTTTACCTTATCAGTCAAAAGTACAGCAGTTACACTAAATTCAGTCTGCTGATTCATCCTGTAGCCTTTGTCAATGGAAGGAGACCATTTGATAATGTAACTTCATTATTTAAATATTTAAAAAACCCGCTCTTGTATGGTCATCCACAATTCCGAACATACATAGCTATCCCATCAGGTGTCACAAAGTAGTGTATTTGGCTATGCTTGTTATACAGGCATCTTTATGATAACAGTGCACTTCATTGTAAATAGATTTCTGTTTTAATTACAAAAATCCAACAATTTATAAATCATCTTCATCAAGTTTATTTTTTTGGGGGCTTTCATACTTTCTTATAACTCACTATTTAAAAAGCTTTTTTTTTTTTTTTTAATTAAAATGATTGGCTTTTTTTGTGTATATATGTAGACACTTAGAAAGCTCCAAAGAATATAGTGTTGGGTACATTGAATTCTTCTAGTCTTCCAGGTAGGTAAAATTCAGAAAACAGGAAATATGCCTCTAAACAAATGCTACACAAACGCTTGCAAGAATTCCCTAGAAGAAAAACAAAAAAACCTGTAATAGTTTTGTAGTGGAGAGTTTTGTTGGTACATTAATGGCAGAGATATCAAGATAATGATGTTTTGTTTTATTTTTCTGGTAAGAACAAGGACTTGTTGCTCCTACTTTTTTTTGTTATATCTAGAATTAACCCAACCACTAGGAAATTCAATACAAGATGTTTTTTTGTCTTCAGGCTCCTGACAGTGCTAGGATCTGAAGTGACCATGTTGTACTTCTACCTCGTAGTTCCAAAGTTAGCCTAAGAAATACACATTTTGATGCTTTTAGATTCTTTGTACGTGGCTTAAGGAATTTGCTTTTCTTACCTTACACTCTGCTGTTAACAAGTATGAATAATTAATTCAACCTCATTAAAAAACATGCTGGAAAGGCTGCTGAGAATTTTTTCCACCTTTGGTTTTGTTTGCTTGAGGCTGAGAGGTAGAAGAGTGTTTTTGACTTACACCCTAGACTGTATTTAGTTCCTTGGAAACTTCTCAACAATCAATTATTTTAGTGTCTTTAAAGATAACGAAAGTTACTTTGGAACAGAAATATTTGCATCTGTGGAAAATGCACAATTATCGTCAAATTTTATACCAAACAACTTTGCAATAACATAAAAATAACATGGAGAGGTTTTTTTTCTGAAAAATAAAAATGCTAAAAATATTTTGTTAGCAAAAATTTGCAAAGATTAAGAGAACAAATAGGAAAAATATTACACAAACATTGCAAAAATATTGTTCTCCTAAAAGGAAGTATCTGGTTCATCTTTAAGTACAACTGAACTTGATGATCATTTGAAGAGTCTGAATTCTTCAGACTAGTAATCAGCATCTCATAATTAATTCAGACACTGAAAAAAAATGGACTTTTTACTCCTTCACAGATCTCTTTCCTAACTATATTATAATTGAATGTTCATCTAATAAAGTTAAGGAAAAAAACCTGCCACCAACACAAGTTGGGTACCTGCAGGCAAGAAATATGTTTGCTTTGTTTTGAAAGAAGTTAAAATCACGTAACTGGAAAAGAGACTATTACCAAAAATTAGGTAAAATTTTTAAAAACTCCCTAACACCAGTGTAGCATTAAGAAGCAGGCACTCTTTATTCGGCCGGATGCACTGGGGGATAGCTCCTCCCAAAGCGGTGCATGCTGGGTACAGGAAAGTTTCTGTTTATATACTGTATTCTACACACATATTCATCGATTGCCCCAGACTAAACATATATATGATAATCATTTCCCTGCAAACAATGACNTCCCTAGGCCAGTAGTTTTGGAGAACAAGCATGTTAGCTCACCGGCTGTAGGCAATTTATCATCTGGTAACAAGAATATCTTATGGTATCTCAACAATAAAGTGAGGGGGCTTCTTTGGGAACAGATAAACCATTTTTTCCTAAAGAAAAAAGATTGTCATGAACTTCATAATAAGATAAAAGAATTCTCCCATTCATCTCTTATGCTCTTACAGCAGGAAGCCAGTGTTACCAAAATACAGGAAATCAAGTGTATTATCAGCACAAACTCACCTGCAGATTAATTTTAAAACTTTACTGTAAAACTTCTTAGCTGATGTTTTGTGTATTTGTTGAATAAAAATGTGTAATACAGACTACATTCGGATTGGGTACCTCACTAAAGAAAATTAAACCGATTGACAAGTAAATCTAAGCAGCTATAAATCTGGCCATGGGGAAGGATGAGAAAGCAATTCTTTTGGAAAGCTGAACAATTCAGTTAAAAATAATAGTTTTGTGTGTTGTCTCAGTTCATATAGCTCACAGATCACAATCAGGGTGTAGATGGGCTCCAAATGACTGAAATCCGTCTACTTAACTGCAGGGGCTACATCTATACTGCGGGCCAAGGAGGTGTCCAGCTCCTCCATCTGAATACTTGTCCCATCTACCTGTTGAAATATTTGCAAACGCAAGCAGAGTGGCCAAGAGGGAGCCATGGCAAAATCCCCAAGATCTTAACAGGACTACTGGAGACCCACCTGGATGATCCACTGGCAGCAGCAAACACAGGCCATTCAGCACAGAGAAGCTGATGGTATTTGTCTAAGTATTTGAGCACCAAGAGAACACATCCCTGAATTATATTATTATACATTGTGAAATAATAATATCTGCAGTTTGTTTACACAAGCCAATGTTATTTAAAGGTCTAATTTGATTCCCAAAGGAGAGGGGCACCTCAGGATTAATGGTCTATGAGTGTAGGATAAATAGTTCCAAAATTCTGGCAAAATAAAGAATGCAAATTTGAGGCAGATTCCTGCTAACGAGCAAGCATTATATACCAAGAAAAAAACATCACAGAAATTTGGATACAAGATAGTCAAGGAGTGTTTATAAACTGATCAGCGATATTTACCATTTTAGCTAAAGAACTGGTGATATTTACAGTTTTCAGGAAAATAAAAAAAGGTAGGAAAATTGGCTCTAAATAGTTTCTACAGTTCTCCATCACAGTCAACACTGAAACCCAGGTTTCTGTGGCAGCTTGATCCACACATGCTAATAGTATATGTTGCAGTCATATGCCTTCGCAAGTAACTTTGACATTAAGAAACTCTAGAATATTCTGCAATTACATCCATTTTCTAGTTATTTTGACATGGACCTTGCCAAGCATATGATCTCTTGTCAATGGAAGTGTAAGATTTGACAAATATGCTAACAAAGTTAAGTTACTTCTAAAAAAGAAAAATAAGTATCCTTTAAAAGAGTTTGAAAGGTTAAAATTCTTCTGTGGCTGCACAAATCATAGCTGAGAATACACAGATTTTTTGAGATGCAGTGCAGTAATCGATGCTCATTAACTCACAAAAGCTCATTACTGATTTATAAAGATCAGTTTTGCATTACATAGGCAAAATCATCACATTCTCACAGAAGAAAAACCCCTACAACAAAAACATTAATGAGTAGTGGAAAATCAAAATGTTTGCTAGCTAATGCAAGGCAAGTTCACCTAAAGGTTGCACTGCTGATTTTGAAACTCAGGCTGCATCATTTAACTCATATTATGAAGTCTCTGGCAGATGCCAAATCAAAAATACAGCAACCACAACTGTTGGTACAGCTTCTTTCTTGTTTTCCTTCCTGATTTTGATTAACTTCCATGAACTAGAAGAGGATAAAACAGAACATATACAAAGCTGTAATGAAACAACACTGAATATGGGGTGAAGGAGATGCAGGAATAAGTACCATTGACAACTGCACAATCCATTCCATTATTTATTCCACTTGGTAATTAATTAAATGAAAGTGTGAACACACAGAAGGCATAATAATTTTGGTTGGTACCCACTGCCAGCCCAAGCGCAATTTTGCAGCCACCAGTGCCCGCAAATTCTTTGCAGGGCTGCTCTCAATCCATTCATCCCCGAGCCTGTACTGATATTGGTAGTTGTCCTAACTCAAAAGCAGGACTTTGCACTTGGACTTACTGAGCTCCATGATGTTCATTATGACCACCTTTCTGCCCCAAGTAATCCAAATGAAGGATATTTGTTAGGATTAAAGCACATTTTTTACTGCCATACAGACACATATGTTGGATTTTCTTCTTATCGTCGGGTCCTTTTAATCCATAAAGGCCATCTCTTCTAATTCTTCCTGTAACACTACTTCCATCCCTTGTGATGGATAATACTTCCAGATTTCATTTATATTCTTGCCTTGGGCCACAACTTCTGACAAATAACACAGACACAATATTTCAAATCAATGCCAGTCAGTTTCTAGGACTGCAAAAAAGTGACAAATTATCCATATTCCTGCCTTGGGATGAAGAGGGGCGGGGGGGGGCAAAGGAGGAACCTCCTTCATGCTAGACAGTCCATTCTGTCAAACCAGAGCTGCTTTTCTTTGTGCAACCAAAAACAAAGGAACAGGACTAAGAAGGAAATATAGTTATGAAACAGAAATCTACAGCAGAAAGGATAATAAACAGCAGATGTTATGATATTTCTTCTAAAAGAGCATATGAAAGTGTTTTTGATTAATAACGGCAAGGCATATCTGTTCAGCCGTACTTGAAAGATGTGTGTTTTCTGATGAGTGATGCATGTGTCTAGCTTTAAACTTGATTTTTTTTTTTCATGTTTCACGAGAGTTGATACTGTATTTTTCTTACTGTAGAACTATTAGTCAAATGGAGGATTTAACCTTCATTTTAGTAACATACTTCAAAGATGGGGCTGACTTTCTAAATAACTGTTTTCTAAGTTATAATAATATAAGTATTAATAATAATATTAAGGTTTTAAAATAAATTTCTGTCTAGAATTGATGACTATATTGAAATACTGATGTGGGAATCTTTGAAATAACACAATGCTAGTAATTGTCACTGTGACCCCATCCTCCAGAGCCTTTTCTCTGCCAATGCAATGAAAGCTTGAAAGACAGAAACTCCTCGTGCCAATTGGGAAAACCAAGCTGTATTCTGGACTCCAAAGGCAGGTTGTCTTGTGAGACACCTGCAACTTGTAAGTTGTTGTTGTGCTATAGATGCTACAAAACATCTCATGTCTTAGCATAATCTACTCACATCAGGCTGGCATGACCTCAGAAGACAGCACAACAAACAGTAATTTCTTGAATATTCCTCTTCTGCACAGCTCTCTGAATTATCTGTCAAATGTTTCTACCACATGGAAAGCCCTCAGCTGAACTCTAATTGGAGACATTCTTCACAAAAATCAGGTCATTTTTTTTACAAGTTGCAGTGAAGTGTATCATCTGCCTCTTAGGCAGTATTGTGATTTACAGACTAAGGTGAAAAAAAAGAATAATGTTCTTAATAAAAAAGAAGATATCTCCAGCTACACTGCATAATATATAAATATTGCAGAACTAGAATGGAATAACATGTCATCAGAAATGTGTATTGTAGTTATCTTATACACTATCTATGGAAAATGTGGTGGGTGGGTTTTTTGGTTCTTTTTGTTTGTTTGTTTGTTTTAATTTAGTGCAAATTATCTAATCTCACACAGTAAGAATCTTTACTGGGGGGAAAAAAGTATGTATGCATACTTTATCAGGGAATTAGTTTAGTGGAGGACGGGTTTTTGCTGCTGTTTTTGTTTGGGAAAGTTCCTGACAAATTGCCAGGGACAGCACAACACAAAAGTTGGTTGCTTGAGAAAATTTTGCTGGACTGTTTGTTAAAGGCAGGCCTGTGCAGGTGGTGCAATCACTGGTAGCTGGTGGGAACTGCTTGCAGACAACTCTGCCACAATTAGTTGGCTAAATTTGCTGTGGTACCGGTAGATTTGTGCAGCACAACACAAACCTGAAGGCTGACCTGTACCTGCAGTTCAGTGCAGCGCAGCACAACACAGGCCTGGGATCTCTCAGGTTAACCGAGTGCAGATCACTCACTCCTCCATGTCTTCCTGTCAGGACCACTACAGCAAAGTAAGAATTGTCCTCTTATTGTCCTCTAGTCTATGAAAAGCACCGAGTTGTCACCCATATTTCAGCAGTTATTTAGTATCTGTTATCTGAATATCATAATTGCTAAATTATAGACAGTACTATTGACTATTTTTCTTGACACAAAGGAGAAGCATTTGGATCACGGTCAAGACAGCCACAAATCACACACAAAAATTTAAAATGTTGTATTACAATTACCGTCAGTCTAAAGACTAGAAAGTTAGACAGCATGGCATGTCAACAGTTTTTACAGAGGCAAACACCTGAGTTACAAATGATTCTCAGTGTGGAAAAGGAAAGCATACTAGAAATCAAAACGCTGAGGAAGTGGTGAAGATATGATTTCTTTAGCTTGTGTTAAAAACTCTCTTTGGCTAGTACTGCATTCTTGATAGCTGTCATCTTCTGGTTTTTCTCATTTTGAGAATCAGAGTGCACTTCTAATCAGAGATGATCTGTCCTCTAGTGGTCTGCACTTTAGAAAAGAAACAACCGCCTAGACTAACTCCAAGTGTATGGGGAGTGAGTGAGTTTGCATGCTCCTTCAACAAGGATTCAATTACACTAGCAAACTCTTGTTTCATTTCACCTAAGTTTTAAAACCAGACATTTGGTTCACTTTTCAAACTGATGCATCCAAAGCTCAATTGAAGACAATTAAATCCAAGCTATTCTGATAGATGTTGCCAGGGAAACCATTTGCCTTGTGACACTAAGCTCGAAGTCCCCTTCTTTGTTTACACTTGTCTCAAACCACAATGGAGAAGGTCACAACGTTTTTGGGGGATGCAAAGGCTTAGAAGCACAAAAATAAAAATAAAAACCTACTTGTCAGTAAACTGCAGTAAGTCACTGCATTCTGCAAAATGACTAGATACTAAATCTCTTCTTTCTTTTGCATTCTGATCCTATTTTCTTTGTAGAGGAGACAAAATATTGGACAAACATTTCTTCCTCTTCATGTATTAACTGAAATAGCCTTACAGCAACTGTAATTTAATGTGCTTTTCTTCATTGCATTTTCTTGCGGAGACAAAGAAAGTAAAAACCAAACATTTGATCGGAGTGTTCTTCTATGCATGTATTCAAAAAACATTGGTAATTTCTATTTAAACTGGCTCTATTGACACTTGTGGATTATCTTTTTCTGCATTCTTTGGATCCTCTCTGCTTGTCTGCTCAAATGGTTACAGAAAATGAATCCTCAAGAGGTTCCTAGTTCAAATTCATCTGTCTCAAGATAGGGTGAATTACAATTTAACCAAGCCAACAGACGTGTGTCTAGCCTGTTCTTGAAAGTCTCCAGGAACAGAAATTGCTTAGAACTCCTTAACTATTTCCACCTTCCATTTCAGTTTTTAATTAGCCTATTATTAGAAATTTCTTTTAGTTCTGAGGAAATTTCCCTTGTTGCAATTCAAGCCCATTGTAAGTATATTAACATGTCCTCTTCATTCTGGATCAAAGCTGTAGCTTGGGCCCTGATCCTCCATCTGCTCATACCTTTAAAATACCTTTCCTGGAACTGAATATACTCCACATCCTGGGACCAGTTGGTACCCGTGAGTCAGGAAATCTGACTACAGCATTGCTTATTTGACAACTTCTTTCAGAGTAAGTAATCTCAGGTCATTACAAACTCCTTTGGATTTTTCCCACATTAATGCTTCTGTATCTGTGTTTACTCTTGGAAACCACTGATCAGCCTTACCAGGTGCTGGAGGTTAGGATTGTTCTTTTTTTTTCTTTTTCTCTCAGGGAATTTTCTTCTATCTGTTGATAAGAGACAATAATGACTGGTACTTAAGAGACAAAAGGAGTGGCCAAGGTGGAGGGAAGGGTGCAGCTGCATTCTTGTAGCTGAGGGGGCTTTCTTTTGGAAGGGCACAGATACCGTGAGATTTTGGCTGGGGGGTGAGGGCCTGGGCTCGGCTCCTCACTCTCTCTCGCTCTCGGGATTGGAGGGAATGGTTGAGCTGCTGCTGTTGCTGCCACTGCAGAGTCCGGCCTGTTACTGTTTTTTCCTACAGTGAGTGAGGCTTTTGCTCATACGAGCAGCCGTTGCACTGGGACCTTATTAACACCCCACCTCACTGGAAAGGATCCTCACCATCTACTCGGGTGCCTCAGGGAAAACCCGGGACCCCAAGGCCCGAGTCCCTCTGAGGCAGCCTCTCCCGGCCGCGTTCCGGAGCCCAGCTGCCGCTGCCCAGCCCTGC
>VZTA01027203.1:0-16466 GCA_013398855.1 Mohoua ochrocephala
GAAGAAGCAGTTGACTAAAAAACACATGGTGGAATCCCAGGTATGCATTGCTCTGCCCCCTGACTTATAGTTAAATTTCTACTGTGGATTTGATTTACTTTGTAAAAAAAAACCCAAAAACCAAAAAAAACAACAACAAACAAACAAACAAAAAAAAAAAAAAACCCAAACCCTGAACCACAGATATCTGAAAATGTAACATCAGTCTCCCAAATCAGCATCCTCCTGCTGGGTGTCACCTTCTAGAAGACAGTTAGATCTATGCCAGAAAGATTTTCTCCTGCCAAATGCCAAATGTTAATTCTACAGAGATCAAGTTAAGTAAAAAGTTCGACCAGATGTCAGGCTCTAGCCATTGCATTCTTTCTAGAAGAAAACAAGAAGTAGTCTCATTAAGATTGTGGGACTGATGACAAGGAGATGTTTTTTGAAAAGACTAACTCCTGTGAGAAATGGTCTGCTCCTAGTTCTGTGACACAGCACAAAAAAGCTGCTAAGCTTAAATATATACCTATATCTATATCTATCCAAATATCTATGTGTCTAGATAGATAGAGAGATCCTTTATTTGCACTTACAGGCTGATGGCTAACGCCTGGATTTTCAGACAAGTGCCTTCCTTGTATTAACAGTGAAATTAATGTCTGAAGAGTGCTTATTAAACTATGAGGGAGAAAAATACATGAATGATGTACTTCTCTAGGAGTGAAAAGTTTCCAGTTTGCCATGAAAGCTAATTCACAAACTCAGGCTTTTACAGTATTATTTTTTATGGAATTTGTTATTATTTACTCACTCCAACATGTTCACATCCCACCAGAGCATAGTTGTTACAGTACATTGTGGATAAAAGTGGTCATAGCCAATGATGAGGGAGTACAGTTCTCCTTAGCTTCAGACAAACAAGTCAGAAACAATTTGTATGCTGTAAATCTATTGCTTCCAGACTTTTGAGAAAACAGACATGCATTTCAGCAGGGTGTTATTTGCCTGTTACCTTCCACACATCTATCTGTTCTCTGCAGCAAACCAAGCAAAAGCATGGAAGAACCTTGCACTTCAGCATCTCTTTTTCCTCCATTCATAGTTTTTCTTAATTTTTCCTAAGACTTCTGATACTGTTTCTCTCTGTCTCTCCCCAGGGGAAATGTTGAAGTTTTTGAGTGGTGCTGTAAAGGCAGAATGTGCAGCTTTGCTCCAACAATACTGTCTTCAATGTGAAAGACAACAGGAACTGTCATTCCTAACATTTCTTTACACACTCAGATTATTGCTGGTCTTTTGGAAACGTTAAATTATATCAATTGGATCCCAAAGCAATCTCAAGCCTAGGCCTCTTTTGGGATTACTGTGCAGTCACCTAAGTAGTGCATGATATGCTGTGCTTGAATTACACTTACCAGAAAGGGGCCTGAAGAAGAGACAGGCTGATACAAAGAAAAGTACAAAGAGAAGTACCTGAACTTTTATGAACATATTTCATTACAAAACCTGAGTTTGAGTTCTCAGGCATGGTGAGAAATTTGCTTTTTAGATAATGATGATGTTAAATCTGGGTAAAACTTTTAGCTTTGTAAAAGCCCTGCTCTCATTCACAACACACACACACAGGGCTATATAGAAAACGCTCCTTCACACTTAAATTGCACCTCTGATGACCGACATCAAAAATGCAACGCTCTCCTGTGTGGACTAGCTCAGCAAATAAGGCCCCTATGTGCTTGCCTCCATGATCCTACTGTGCAACTTTCTTTCAAAGGGATCACTTTTAATTCTACCAGTGGTATTATTGCAGCACATTTTCTCAGACAGACTCTCTTAAACTCAGAATCAAAAAGGTAGAAAAAAGGTTCAGATTAGTAAACACATAGCACTTTAAACATCTCAGTGGCAGCCTGCATACTGATATTTTTCTGTTGCAGTGAATGGCATGAAGTATGTAAAATTTGCTAGAGCTCTAGTAAGAAAGCTTTTGTTCCAGCAAAAGGGAGTGTAACCAGGAGCTGCCTACTGGCCATACACACTGGGAAGCTCTTTCTGTTGTGGGCCATAGCTCCCCTTTCCCTGTGCTTCTCACAAGCTGTCACACATCAGCCCTCCCCTGAAAGTACCTCTGATGTCTAGCAAAAGTGGAATCATAATTGTCTTTCATCTGGGCACGAAAGTAGTTGGATAGGGTTTTTGAAGTGCCTGGGACATGTCACTCTGCGTATATCACCAGCATCGTAGCAGGGTAGTTGGAAATGGGTGGGAGAAAAGAGCAGGAACAAATAAATAAATGAAAAATTCTGATGGACTTGTATATTCCCTGTCTTGTCTTCTGCAATGGCATTCAGTTTAGTCTGTGACTTCTCTTTTAATATGTCAGGGAAGATCGTGTGACATGTCAGGAAAGAAGCCCCAATGATATTTTCTGTTTCCTCTGAGCCAGGCTGGAGCAGTAAGACAGCATTATAATGTTCCTCTTAAGCAAGAACACAACCAGCTATGAATGGGATGCTGAGAAAACTATGCAACATAGATGTGCAATTCCAGTCACTTCTGTACTCAATTAGAAAGCATATGAATTGTGAACAAATTGATTGCATCTTTCTAAAGCCTTTGTAATGCTCCTTGCTTCAACAAAGAAGGGAGCACCTCAACATTGCTATCAACATATACATGTTAACAGGGGATTTTTTAACAATATTTTTCTGGTGAAAGTGCATTCTTGTCACTTTGGGCATCAACTACACAACTATCAGATGTGCTCAGTACCTCCAGCAAAATATGTAGGAACATCTTTTGCACTTATATGTGAGTATGGGCTTATCTTGCAGAAAAATACAACCGAAAAATGTCCTGATTTCCAGAATCAGGAATGGCAGAAGTGGTCTGATTTGAAAGAAGGGATAAAAGACATAAAATAAAAAGTGTTGTATTATTTTCTGCTTTCTTCTGAAAATCTCTGTGCTTTCTGAACTTTCCAATAATGAAAAAGCATTTCAGTAACACACATGGGAAATGCAAAATTATCCTTGGCTGATTGTCTTTTTCTGTGTAATACCAGTTCAAATGTCTTCCTTTTACACACCCTTCTTAAGAGACATCTGTACAAAATAGATGTCTACAACTCCAAGTCAGAACAACTTTAACTGTGATTTTACAGTTGCAATTCCTCTAACTCCAAGACTAGCCCGAGCTCGTATTTCTACTCTTGGCATTTAAATAAGTGACAGAATTTTTGGCATCAATACCTGAGTGAACATCAGACAGTACCAAAGCCCATCCTGAGGTCTCATAGATGTACCAAATGGATTAATTAATGTTAGTATTACAGAAAACCTCGCATGAAATACATCCAAATGTTAAAAAAACTCCCAAACCCCAGAAAACCATGAATTCTTTAAACTCTTCAGGTTCAGGGACCATGACAGGACACCTGATCACAGTTTCCATCACTCATCCAACAGACTAAGAAGGAAGGTCAAGGTAGCAGCTAACAGAAAATAAGGAAGTTCCCAGGGGATTTAATGAGATATAGCTTCCTACAGAACCTTGACAGGATTTCACTAGAGTTTTCTCAAAGACAAGTCACCTTATGAATATTGGAAATATTTTGAAAATTATAATTGGAGAAAACGTATTACATTGTGAGTTTTTTCACCCAGTTTTCTTAATCCAAGATGGTCTCAACTACAGATTGCCTGAGACACAAATAGAAAAAAAGATCACAGCCACAAGAAATGAAGTTTTTTCTTTTTAAAAGTACCAGATTCTTACTATGTCAAAGTAAAGTGTTCGAATTTTGACTGTTTTATACCAAAAGTGCATTTCAAGGCACAGAAATCATTATCCAACCAATATTTCTCAAGATTACTGGGACTTGCTTGAATATTGGCTCAAGAGAAGTTTCTTGTGAATTGCCCTTTATGCGTTACTTCATGTGAAATGATAGCAATCAGACACCTGGCACATCCCTCAAAGTGTGATGAAGTTTGTTGTTTTGCTAGCTTTAAAAGTTTGCTTCAGAACCCCAGGGAAACATTCAGATTGTTAGTGAGAATTTATTTGACTCAGATAAAAATCCCCAAAGTGACCATGACCGGTCTCCAGCAAATGTGCAGATCCATTCTCAGAAATAATTCCTCTAGATAAGAAGTTACTTTAGTTGCATTATGTTATGCAGATCATTGTGTACTCACTGACTTGGAAGGAAAAGGGTTTGCCACTGCAAAGGTCAGCTTTTTGACTTCTATTTTTGCTTTCTCCCTCTCAAATTCTTTTAAAATGAAGAGGATTAGGAGAAGAGGTTAAGGTTGCTGACAACCACTGATCATTTGGAAGGATGATTTCAGTTATGTCCTGGAGCCTCCATGCATTTTTTCCACAGAAGTATTTTGTCACAGCTGTCAAGCTTCCCCTACCTTCCTAAGTAAATCGTCCGAATGATTTGTAGAAACTAGCTGTAACTCCTCACTCAGCAATGCAATATGTGAGGGAAGGTTCTTGAGAAACAGAAAATTAAACTGATGGATTGCTTGATTTGAAAACTGTCAGAGCCCTCTCTGGAGTAGCTCTGCTTGAAGCAGATGAACTTGGCCCGCTGTTGCCCACCATACTGATTGTTGATGTGGGAGTGTGGGCTAGAGGGTACAAACACAGTGCAAATCTGATGACAGTCCTGAGCCTAGTCAGAATTGGAGAGGACTGTACCCACTGGTGATTTTCATGCAAACTTCCTAAATTAACATATTTGAAGAGAATTTGGCCTACAAAGACAAACACAGGAGATAACGGTGTAGCTAGGCAGTTATAATTCGACATAGAGAAGGACAAGCCATTTATTTGATATGCAAAATTGTAGCTGCTGTACCCAGAGATGATTTGCAGAGCAAGGGTCCTGGATTTAGGCAGCTATTAACAGAACCGTGTAGGGTGGCAATGAAGTATCCAGCCCTACTCTTTCAACTGCCTGGAACATGTCAGCTTTCCCAGCCCCTCTTCTGCATCTGTCCTAAAAATTTTCATAACAGGAAGAAAAATCATCAAGCTGTACAGCTTTTTCCGTTAACAAAAAAACCCCAAAAACAATGACACCAAAACCCCAAACAAACAAACAAAAACACAAAACAAAACAAAACAATAAAACCCAAACAAACAAAACCAAAACAAAAATATCCAAACCAAACAAAAATCCACAAACAAACAAACAAAAACAAACAAACAAACAAGCAAACAAACAAATCTGTCCTCATCTCCTCAGAACTGAACAGAACTGTTTCTCTGTAACAGATTTTCTTTTGGTGTGCCTGGAAACAAACCCATGGTACATCCCTCACTCCACTTTCTTAATTCCCTGTCTCCCTTGGATGCAATCTGCTTGTCTCAAAACAAGCTACCCATTTCCTCTATGGCTACACAACCCACCTTTCTCTGTCCTTATTCTCCCCAGCTAAACTGCAGCTTATTTGTCTGCCAAAGATATTTTGGGTCCATCCCCTGCCCTGATGGACGATTGAGGACAGTCTCCACCTTGAATTCCTGTACACCATCCAGAGCTATAGCTGAGGATAAAAGAAGAATTAAATATTACAGAGAGCACTGGTTTAAAGGAAGAAATATTTAAACTAATGATGCTTATCCCCATTTCCAGCTACCACTATTTCTAGAGCTTCTTGATTCACAGCAGGGCCTCCATGGGGCATTTCGCCAGCTAGAAGCAGCAGGATATATCAGTCAAAAAACAACATGTAAATGCTGTAGTTCCCTATAGTCAATGTTCTATTTTAATAGAATGTTCATCTTCATTACATCATTTCATATTTATGACAAAGCTGCTTGTCACTCAAATGAATCCAACCATGCTACATCCGTCATTTTAATTTAGTTTTGGTTTAGGTGAATAGCAAAACAACTGTCTGAGGCTTGTTTTTCTCTGACAGTGGCTGGTAAAAACAAGGAAAAAGTGAATTTAAAAATGTTTATCAAATCTCAATGCTTCAGTTAGCTTGACTTTTCTCTGAATGCAGTGTCACTTATTTGTATAATTAGTAATGCATGACAGTATTTCTCTCCTGGTTTTTCCCCCCTCTCATAGCATCCTATGGCCTCCACACAGTGTCATTTGAAACTGAACTTTTTTCCCCCTTAAGCAAGGGGGATGTCTGAGAACACATTGTCCAGTGCCACATCAGAGCAATGAGGTAATACCGCCTGACCAAAATCCTTTTCTTGCCTTCTTTTTGGTCCAATTTGCTACTAGTTCTTGCTTGGTAAACTAATAAATTGAACTCCAGGTTCCACCATTCCACAATCAGAAAGCTTCTCTAATTTGGTTTTAAAAACATAAATAGACTCCTTAAATTATGATATTTCCAAAAGAAAATGTCCTGAGTATCATGGCAAACAACCATGGGAAACCAATCTCACTGTTCTTCAGTTGGCCTACAGGTGATTTATAAGATTTTGTGCTGGCCGAAGACCTAATGGAGCAAATCTTTCTTGCATGAAGTAGAAGAGGAAAATGCTGTCTCAATAGCATTTTCCTCAGCTTTGCCTGCAATCCCCAAGAAACGCTTCATTTAGCATTTCTTGAAAAGGAAGTTGGGACGTGGGAATTGAATAAAAATAAGGAAAATATATTGCTCCCCTTTGGTGTTTCAGTGTCAGTATATAACAATGCAGTCATAGAATCTCTCAAATTGGAAGGCCCCCATCCGTAAGGACTATCAAGTCCAACTCCCTGCTCCAGCAGGACTACCTAAAACTAAATCACAAGGCTATGAGAATCATCCAGATGATCCTTGAAATCTGACAGCATTGGTGCCCTGACCACCTCCCTGGGGAACCCTTCTCCAGTGACCAACCACCTTTTCAGTGAAGAACCCTTTCCTGCAGTAGTCAAATCTGAACTACCTCTGGGGCATCTTCATTTAACTTCCTCATGTCCCATTGCTTTGTTGCAGGCGGTGCACTGCAGGACATAGTTGACACTTTTGGGTGCCAGAGGACACAGGGCATACCTTCTAGCCCTTTCAACAGCTTTGTTTGGATGCATTTTAGCACATCGACATCATCCCTCTCAGATGGTAGGGCCCAGCACTGCACACAGCTCACGAGGTGAGGTGGCACCAGTGCCGAATACAGCAGGATCATCACACCTTTTGACCATCTGGCTGTGCTGTGTTTGATGTACCCCAGGATGCAGTTTGCCCTCTTGGCTGTCTGGACACACTCCTGGCTCACAGTGAGGCTGCTGCTGACCAGAAATGCCAGAACCCCTAATGAAGGGCTGACCTCCAGCAACTCCTCTTCCAGTTCATACTTGTGTCCAGAGTTACTCCATCCCAGGTACAGAATCACATAATCACAGAATATGCTGAGTGGGAAGGGACCCATCGGGGTCATCAAATCCAACTCCTGGCCCTACACAGGATACCCCAAGGATCACAGCATGTGCCTGACAGCTTTGTCCAAAGTGTTCCAGTGCCAAACACCCCTGAGTGAAAAACTTTTTCCCGATATCCAACCTGAACTTCCCCTCACTCAGCTTCATGTCATTTCCTTGGATCCTGTCACTGGTCACCACAGAAGACATAAGTGCCTGCCCCTCCTCTTCCNTGTTCCTCATACGGCTTCACTTCAAAGCCCTTCACCATATTTGTTGCCCTCCCCTGGACACTAAGAGCTTAATATCTTTCTTATACTGTGGCACCCAGAACTGCCCCCAGCAGTGGAGGTGAGGCCGCCCCAGTGCAGAGCAGAGCGGGACAATCCCCTCCCTTGCCCGGCTGGCGATGCTGTGCCTGATGCCCCCCCAGGACACGGGTGGCCCTCCTGGCTGCCAGGGCACTGCTGGCTCATGTTCAACTTGCCATTGACCAGGACCCCCAGGTCCTTTCCTGTGGTGCTGCTCTCCATCATCTCGTTCCCTAGCTTATACACACAACCAGGGTTGTCACATCCCAGGTGCAGAATCTGAAATTTTAATTTAGTAAATTTCATGCCACTTATGATCGCCAGTGGTCCAATCTATCTCAATCCCTCTGCTAGGCCTCTCACACCTCAAGAGAGTCAACAGCACATTCCAGATTGGTATCATCATTATAATTGTCATTGGGGTGTTCGGCTCCTGCATCCTGATCACTGATGAAAATATTGAACAGAACCAGTCCTAGGATTAAGCCCCGAGGAACTCCATTGGTGACAGGTCAGCAATCACATGTGGTCCCATTCACTCCAACCCTTTCTTTCAATCAGTTCTTCATCTAGCTCATTGGAGACCTGGTCATTTCATAGTTGGACAGTTTGTCCAGAAGGATGCTGTGAGAGACAGCATCAAAAGCCTTATCAGAAGCCAGAAAAATTACAACCACCATCTTCATCCATGAGGCAGGTAACCTTGTTGTAGAAGAATGTCAAAATAGTTAAGCAGAACTTACCCCTGGTGAACCTGAATTGACTGTGCCTGATGCACAGATTGTTCTCTCAGTAGTACCCAGCATGACCTCCATAAGTTTACCAGGAACCAAGGTTAGACTGACAGGGCTGCAGTCACCCAGTGTATTATGGACCAGCTCTTTGCTGGACATTTTGTGCAGAAGATTACTGTGAAAGACAGTATCAAAACCTCCTGAAATTCGCAAAAAAACCCACATCTACTTACTTATTTCAGTCAACTAGATGGCTGGTCTTGTCTTAAAAGGAAATCAAGCTATTTAAGGAGGATTTTCCCCTTGTGAACTCGTTCTGGCTATGACCAGTGACTGAGTTGTCTCTCAAGTGCTTTTCAGTGACTTTCAGAGCAACCTTCTCCATAATTTTACCAGATACTGAAGTGGGACTGATAAGCCTGTAATTAACAGGGGATTCCTTCTTGCCCTTCTTAAAAACTGGGACAACACATGATAGTTTACCATCTACAGACCTCTCCAGACTACCAGACTATTGAAAAATAATGGAGACAGGCCCCATGGTGCCATTTGCCGTCTTTTTCAGTAGCCTGGGATGAATCCCTTTGGGCCCCAGAGGTCTGTGCACATCCAAATAGAGCAGCAAGTCTCAAAAAAGTTCTGGGTTGGCTGTGACTTTGTCATCCTCTCTGAGATCCAGAGCCTTCCGGCATAGGGCTTCCAGGGTCCCAGGGCCCATCACGGGTGTCAAAGACCAAGGGGAAGAAGGCATTAGATGTCTTTACCTTGTCTACATCCTGATTTGTGAACTGACCGACCTCATGAAGTAACAATGTTATCTCTCTGATCCTCCTTTTGCTATTAACATATTTTTAAAAGTCTTTTTTGTTGTCCTTCACAGTGCTGGCCAGCAGTGACGATCAGAGCTGAAGCTGTACCTTACAGAAGTCAACTGAACTGGTGCAGTGTCTTGAAGGGACAAGACCTGCATCTGTGGAGGTAGGGAATTCTGTGACCTCTGCAAAGGACAGGAACAGCCCAGAGCAGAGATCTTCCAGAGGTATTAGGTCTGATCCCCAGACTCATTCTGACCATTTTCACAGCTACAAACCTTGCATTTAATTTAAATCTTTGAAGTCTCTGGAAAACAGGTATTTCCACAAAAAAAAAAAAAAAAAAAAAAAAAAAAAAAAAAAAAAATCCAGTGATTTTCTGATTTTCAAGAAGCAGAATTTAATGAAAAAATGAAAAACATAGAAATAATTCATTTACTTATTTCAGGATCAGACTAGTCAGATCAATAGTGATTGCTCCTTAATGGACCTTAAGAAGTTTTCTCTAAAATTAACTGCCTCTGGTGACCCACACAAAATATAATTGCATTGCAATTTATGATCCAGTTCCTGTGACTTAAAACTGATGAGGAAAAAAAAAAAAGAATAAAGCACGAGTGTGAGTTATAGAACTGTTTCTTTTCCAGAATTCAAAATATTCAATTTATTCATAACTAAACGACAAACAAAAATGCAAAAAATAGTTTAAAATTCTGAGAAAAAACAACATTAAAAACAAAATTCTTTTAACTAAGTCTTCTCTGTATTCAGTACTCTATTTCACAAATTTGTATAAGGCATTCATCACTGAAATAAAGCTTTACATGTAATGAACAGTAAAATGTAATTTCATACATTAAGGCTACAATAATCTAGGGGAAAGTTTCACACAAGATTCTGAATTTACCCAAAGTAACTCCATTACTTTACCTATAATTACTATTAAATTGACTTCTAGCCACAATATAATTGATATACACAAAAAAAAAAAGAGGCACTTTTCCACTTAGCAACTTTAGAAATAATTTTACTTATCTCTCAGACACATTTGTGTTTAAATCTCATAAATGCCAAAGTATTCTAATTCCGCCCTCAACTCCATATAACAACCTAAATTGAAAAATATATATGTAAGAAATGATCTGTTCTGTTTCAAGTTGGACCGGACAAAAATAGGTGATATTTTTATTTTTAAAAAGATTGTACTTCAGTGTCTACCATCCTCCCTAAAATTGGCCTTTGATACCACTTGCAAACAAAAGAACAAGATCTTTATGAAATCTAGGATTTATATAGTGGTTATTTTTACCTATTGACACAGGTGGTACCAGATTGCAGAGAGCATCAGAGCGCTTCCAAGTGGTGACATTCTACTTCCATCAGCTGTGACAGCACTTACTCCAATAGCCACCAGGTTTCTCTGCGTGCAGCAATCCCACAACAGATACTCTGCTTGTTTGGAGCCCACTGTTCACCTTGCAGACTTCATTGTTCCCTCTTTGCTTCCTTCTGGCTCTAATATGAGCCAATAACTTCCTCCACAGAAAAAAATTTCAGAAGTCTTGCATAAATGTGATCAGGATTTGTAAAAAATACTGCAGTCTTTGTATTCCAGTTTCACTTTCTTTCACTTCAGCTATAGTTCCAGGGTTTTCTGCCCGGTCAAGTTTTGCTTGCACTTCTGCAGCAAGAATAATATCTGTTCAAAAGCATAAAGTTAGCAAATTTGCAAAGACGTACACTGGGAAATTTGACAGAATTATGATGTTGTTCCTGCCAGTGGTAGAGATATATTTGCATTGTCAGGACTTTCTGGTGAAGATCACGTATTAATAAAGGTAAGTTCAAAACTCTGCTTGGTGAATAAGATAGATGGACAGTCTTCAACACAAAGCTCTCGCTCGTGGAAGTCACTGCCTACAAGCTTCCCTGAGACCACTCATTCAAAAAGGTGTCTCAGTGAAAAAAGTCTGTGAGACAGTTGTCAAGACTCTTTTGTAGCCTGCAGAAAGTAAATGGCACTTTTAAGGCATGTTTCATCCCACTCAGTGTTAACAGTAGGTCAGATTATTCTCATAGAAGCAGTTTTTCTACAGCAACTGCAAAGTGATTTGAGGCAGTAACTAAGACCAAGAGCATGGTTTTCCTTCATAAATCAAGGTCTATTACAGTGTCACTCTATAAATGACCAATAATGGATTTAACTGTAGGGAACAGATCGGGGAAACAGTGCTGGGTGTTGGAAAAGGTCTGTTTTTATCATAATATGAAGTATGTTTTTAAGGACACAGACGAGACCTGTCAGTGTGAACAGGACTGGATAATGATAACGTCTTCATCTTATGATGTGACAGCACACATGCCCACACATTTTGATAAGTTTCCTTTTTTCTAATAATCCATGTTGTCCATACTTAACATACTGTATCTAGCTTTGTTTTTTGTTGTCTGCTAACAGAAGAGCCCACAAATTTAGAAAATCATATCTTATCTTCTAAACCATAAACAACCTTGATTACAGACAAAAAATATTTCCTTCAAAATTTCATGTTTTGAGGCCGTCCTGACTTAAAAATAGAACAAAAAACAGCCAATGAAATGCACCTGTCCTGGTTGTGGCAGGGATAGAGTCCATTTTCTTCGTAGTAGCAGGTATGGTGCCGTGTTTTGGATTCAGCGTGAGAATAATGTTGATAACACACTGATGGTTTGGCTGTTGCTGAGCAGTGCTTACCCTGAGTCAAAGACTGTCCGGCATCTCATGCTCTGCCAGTGAACAGATGCATAAGAAGCTGCTGGGGACCACATCCAGGACAGGAGACCTGAAGTGGCCAAAAGGGTATTCCACACTGAAGAAAGTCATGCCCAGCTCTCCATGGGGAGAGCTGGCCAGGAGAGACTGATTGTTACTTGGTCAGCAGGTGGTGATCAATTGTATTTTGCATCATTTTTCTTTCTTAGACTTTATTCCTGTCTTTTTTTGTTATCTCTCTCTTCATTATTTAGGGGTTTAGTGGGTTGTTTGGGCTTTTTTTAAAAACAGTATTACAATTACTATATTGTTCTTATCTCAACTCACGTATTTTACTTTTTTCTAATTCTCCTTCCCATTCCACTGTGGGGGGGAAGGAGTGAGCAGCTGCCTAGTACTGAATTGCCGTGGGGTTAAACCATGACAATGTCATCCGAGAAGACATAGGCTTTGCATCACAAATGCCAAAGTATTAGAAGCAACTACATTAAAGGATGCCATATGACAAAAAACATCCAGAAGTTTTTTGCACAGAAATGTAGCACTTTCCGACCCCCGGTGCCATTGCATTGCTTATCTGTTCCTTTGTCTAAAAGGAAAAAAAAATCAGTATCTTCTCTAGGGCCTCATTAACAAAACTAAAAATAACTAGAATTGTTTACTCAAAGAAAAAAAAGAAAAGACTGATGGGCATAACATGAAAGATCAATCTTGAGAAAGAAAACATCATTTTTTATTAACTCCACAAACTATATAGAATCAAAAATTGACTAGAATGAAAAACCGAGTAGAATCAAACACTGAGTATAAATATCTCACAATATTAAATGGAAATATTTTAAAAGAAAGAACAACCCCTCCTGATTTTAAGACTATGAACAGAACTGCTTTTGAAGTTTCAGTTGTCCATCAACCTTTACTTCAGTTCCTCAGTGCACAGCATAGGAAGCACTAGCTGTCTGTGTTGTTTTTTCTGAGTCAAATGAACTTAGACCATACCAAAAAAATGCAAACTTTAGCAAGTGTGATGATGGTGTGCTGATGGCCCAGCTGCTGAAAAGACCATCGTGATCTTCTCTAGTGAAACAGTAGAGTACAACTGCTGTAACCTCTCTATATCAGCTTCTCCAGGGGCAATTAATCATGACACAAAAAAGATTTTGAGCCTACCCAGGCAACTCTGAGGTTTGGCTTTGCAGGTTCATCTGAAGCCCACACGCAAACTAAGGAAGGATTAGCTTCTCAGCAAAAATGTTAAGAGAGACAGGTGACAGCTTAAGGCAGAGAGCGGAGAGCTCTAAAACATCAAAGACTGTCTGATACACATGACGCTCTTTGATTCCAGCACAACTCACTGCTAGTGCTGCATGGACCACCTGTAGATCAGGAAGGTGGAAAACCCTCCAAATTTTGTAAGATGCCGATAATAAACAGAAATAGCTGGCATCTACATTTACTAAAATTGCTTTCTCACACTCATTGCAACTACAACACAACTCTACTAACTAAATAACTCATTTAAGAGGTCACAGTAATAGTTTAGAAAAGAGTAATAATTGCTTAAGCGATAGCATCAATCATAAACTTTTGGCAAAGGTTTTAGCACAAGATCTCTGTGACTTGAGAAATAGTACTGTATTATAATAATGTCTTTGAAAACTTTTAAGATTGTGTTCAAAGGCAAATTTAAGGGAGAAAAATTAGCAGTCATCAGGTTTTAATTGTAGAAAAAAATCTTCAGCAAAGTTAAATTTAATCAAAGCTAAAACTTGTAATAACTTTTAGACTTCTCAGAGATATTTTGTTTCCGACTGTAACTGAAGACAGACTCTCCATTCAAATAATCATGTGTAAGATGAGTATTTCAGACAACAGGATATTTCTTTATATTAAAAAAAAAACCAACAGAACAAAACAACAAAAAAAAATACACAGCAGAAATCACAATAGGCTACAGAAAACAGAAATGGTCAGATACGGCAATTTGATTGAATATGAATTTGTTAACAGAGAAGTGTAAAAGATGAGAAGTGCATCAGACTGGGGGAAGCACAGCAAAAGTCGTCAGCCATTCTTACGCCAGGCTTCTGGCATCTTGGTGACAGCTCATGAAGTGGCACTGGGAAGAAGGCTGTCATGGTTTCCTCCCCTCTGCAAGGGACTTTCAGGTCATGTCAGGCTCTTCAGGCACCCAAGGTTTTACCTGTGCTTTTCTTCATACATCACAGATGCTGACATTTACTGTATCAATATAACAAGCCCCTTCTGTTCAGTGTTTAAACCTTCACAGTTTCATAGCACTGCAGAAAGCAGTCTACGAAAAAAGCCTGAAGTATCTTAACTCTAATTGGATCTCACCCCACAATTTTCAATTCTGTTTTCGTAGACACATAGAATCTGATTATTCTATATTCTCAAATGCCCACAAATGTAATTTGTTCCCACAAAGGAAATGCTGTCTTGAAATCAAAGAATTTGACTCTTCATAATTTCTCCAGTCAGAGGTTTTAAAGTCTACTTTTGTACCTGCAAAGATAAGTAAGTGCATAACCCTTTGGCTACTCATATAAATCTGTTTTCTTTCTTTACTGTGCAAGGTATTACGATCTTTTCACTTTCTTTTCTCTACTTCTGTTTCTGCACCATCTTTCATTTGCATGTATGTAACTCATCTCACCTGCATGTGAGAATAAAGATCTAGATCTTTTCTTGTCTCTTCCACTTTTAGTCAAAATCAAAAACAAGCCAGTTTCAGATGAATGGAACCGGTTTGACCCCAAGATCAAGAAAGAAACTAATTTCCTCCAGGATTTTTCCAACTCTTGTGCTTCCAACTGCTCACAACAGAGTTGCCCATTAGAGCAGACACTGCATCTTCCAGGCTTTACACACAGATCCTCCCTCTGGCACCTAATAATAAACACAAATTATTTTTTTAAATTATCCCTTTCATTGATCATAAAGGGCTTTTTTCATATCAGCCTCTCAAGGAGAACATCAGTATCCATTGATGACAAAGTCATAGCTGGCTGAACTGGATTCAGATTCACTGTGATTCAGTATGAGACTGTCTTATGCCAGCTGGAAACACATCCTCAAACCTAGACACAAATCATCTTGCAACTCCTAAAAATCACCTCTAATGAGATGCAATCTAGTAATATAATAATATGAGGATTAAAGAAAGAAGAATTTTCAAAAAGCCAAAAGGATCAGGTCAGGTCTTCATTTCAAAACAAGTTCAAGAAACTATACACAGTCTGAAAAAGAGAGGGATTAAGTTCTATGTACACAATTTTCACTATTCATTGTCCTTGAAATCAAGAGCCTACAATCAAATTTTCTATCAAGAGCTTAATAGACAATCCCACATCCTCTGGAAAATATTACTGATATCTCCAAAGATTTTATCCAGACAATCTGCATCTAGGGTTTTTACTTCAAGGGCAAAATTATTATTGTCTTAAAGAAAATAGGATAATTGAGTTTAAGGATATGTAAATAAATTTTATCATCTTCTTGTGATTGCTTGGGGTTTTCCCCCTAACATTATTATATGGAGTACTTGAAAAATGCATGACAGCTCTTAAAATTCCCATATATGGCAGAGCTTCCTTGCTAGTATCAGTTTCTGTTTTTTGACTTGTTAATTACTTTCCTAACAAGACCTTAAGGTCCCAAATACTTCTATTCTCAGCATTTTATTTGACATTATTTTCATTAAATAAATCCGGGTCAGTGCAGCCTTTCAGCTTGATATGACTACAAAGACAATTAAAAGAAAACACAGATATATAAGAAAATATTTCCAGCATTCAGATAGAATAGGCATAGATCATGAGATAAGGGAATCAGTTTATTCGTTTTATTTTACAGTTGAAATAATTCTGCATCAGCAGACAAAAAGATGAACTTGTGCAAGCTTATCCTTCTTCCTTCTCACATTTTTGAGAAAGAAATCACACAGACACCATTACAGGCAGTGCAATTATCTAAAATATGCTTGCATTTTAACACATCACGCTATTTTCTGGTGCTGCAGTTTCCACTGAATTTATACCATACATAGAAGACTTTATTGAGAAACAGGAAAATAATTAAAAGCATAAATGTAAACATTCGGAGCACAGCGAACAGGAGTGGGCAGACAGGGGCGTGGCATGCCAGGAAGGGTGTGGCACAGCAGTTGAGGCAGGCAAGGTGGGCAGGAAGAGCCCAGCCACCCTCCTGGCTCCTGGTGGTGGGTCCTGTGCAGTGTGGGTGTGGTGTTTTGGGGGAGAGGGTTTTTTCTTAGTTGTCTGTTGGGTTTTTTCTTTCTTGTTTCCCCGATTTGGCTAGATCCAGCAATGGTTTACAAACAGTCAAAAGCCTCTGCTGCTGCTGCCACCAGCAAGGGTGCGCCAGCTAACCCAAAGAGAACCTCCCAAGAAGGATACCTGCAGGGAATATCTGAGGCTGGCGTTAGTATCAGAGGACAGTGCAAAAGAC
>VZTA01027209.1:12540-36597 GCA_013398855.1 Mohoua ochrocephala
CGCGCCCCGTTCCCCTGCGGTTTCCCTGTTCTGGGTCTCGTGGCCGCGGCGGCATCGCGTATCCCCCCGCTGCCCCGTCCCGCGGGGACCCCCGCTGTCCCGCCGAGCTCGCAGCCACCCCGGGAGGGCCGAGCCGGGCAGGCCGCGAGCCGCGCCCTGACCTTCGCCCTCTGCAGATGACCTGGCCGAGGAGATGGAGGACGTGGACTTTGAGGAGGGGGCAGAAGAGCCCGATGCCGAGGCTTGGGAGTCGGAGGATGACGAGGGGGTGGAGGACGGCATGGAGGCACAGGACGACAGTGAGGTCACGTTCTCCCTCCACTCGGGTGAGTGCTGGGCACGGGCAGCAGCAGCTGGGACCCCCCCCTCGGGACCTGGTCTCATCTTGGCTTTCTGCAAAGTCCAGGGGTGTGGAGGGCCTTGCCAGGCTGCTGCCTCCCAGCCTTCCTGGGACAGCCATCAGGACTCAGAGCTGCCCTGGGCTTGTTTCTGCCTTATGCTCTGGCGGAGGAGCCCTTTGGGCTTCCCATCATGGCAGCTGGCCCTAAGCTCAGCAGAAAGCCTGTGCCGCTCCTCCCCCACGTGAAGAATTGATTCCCACTGGGCTGGGTTGGGAGTTCAGCTTGCTGACATCCCACCCAGAACCAGCGCTGCACGGGGTTTGGATCCCCTGGGAACGTCAGGTGAGGCGGGATCGGCACGGGTAGTCACGTAGCCTCTCTTCACTCTTTTTTGAAGCTTCTGTCTTCTGTGTGAGCCTTGACCCCAAGACCAACACACTGGCAGTGACAGGCGGAGAGGATGACAAGGCCTTCGTGTGGCGTGTGAGCGATGGGGAGCTCCTGTTTGAGTGCTCAGGTGAGGTGCAGTGAACAGCTGTGTCCCCTCCCAGCTGTGTCTATCTGGACACATTTTTCTCCAGCTGATGCTGTGCTCCTGACCATCTTCCATAGCTTGACCTGAGCAGTCTCTGTCCCCTGATGCTTTTAGGACACAAGGACTCGGTCACCTGTGCTGGCTTCAGTCACGACTCTGTGTTCGTGGCCACAGGTGACATGTCTGGGCTTATCAAAGTGTGGCGGGTGGATGCCAAGGAGGAAGTGTGGTCCTTCGAGGTGGGGGACTTGGAGGTGAGTGGTGGAACCCCTGGTGCTGTGGGGAGCTCCCCAGCCAGGAATTGGGGTGACAGCACTTCTGTGATGCTGCCTGTCCCTCTCTCTGCCCAGTGGATGGAGTGGCACCCTCAAGCTCACGTACTTCTGGCGGGCACAGCTGATGGCAACACCTGGATGTGGAAGATCCCCAGTGGGGACTGCAAAACCTTTCAGGGTCCAGCATGCCCAGCCACCTGTGGCAGGATCCTGCCTGATGGTGAGGCATGGGGCCTCTCTGGAGTGGGAAATGTCACCAGCTCTGTGTGGGCCATCTGCCCTCCTGCTTCTACCAGTCTGTGCTGAATGGGAGGTGGGGGCATGAGGGGGGCCCTGTCTCTATCTGCTGTCTCTGTCTCACCCAGGGAAGCGAGCAGTGGTGGGGTATGAGGACGGGACCATGCGCATCTGGGACCTAAAGCAGGGAACCTCGCTGCATGTCCTGAAAGGTAAGGAAGAGGTTTATCACCTGGGCTACTCGCTAACTGGGGAACAACCCCTTCTAGTGGGCTCTGACCTCTGCCTGGGTGGAGAGGAGGCATCCTCTGAGGGCAGGAGGGAGCCTGGCACCGGGCTTCTCTGTCCCCACTGGTGGCTGTTGCTTGCCAGGGCGCTGGCAGAGCCAGGCAGGGTGGAGGCTGCAGGAGGATGTGTTTCGAGGCTCACTGGGTCTCCGTGGGGAGGACACATATAGCTCATACCTGCTGCTCACCCCCCAGGCCAGGATGGCCATCAGGACCCCTTGACGTGTGTGGCCAGCAACCAGGATGGCAGTTTGATCATGACGGGCTCTGTGGACTGTCACGCCAAGCTGGTCAACTCTGCCACGGGCAAGGTGGGTCTGTGTGGGCAGGGCAGAGCCAGGAGCGCTGGGGACCCCCCCAAGCCCCGTGTCCTGGGCCGGAGGCAGAGCCAGGAGCGCTGGGGACCCCCCAAGCCCCGTGTCCTGGGCCGGGGGCAGAGCCAGGAGCGCTGGGGACCCCCCAAGCCCCGTGTCCTGGGCCGAGGGCAGAGCCAGGAGCGCTGGGGACCCCCCCAAACCCAGGGCTGGTGTGCGGCCATCGGCAGCCGGCAGGCGGCGCCCTCGCGCTGCGGGTGGAGCGCGGGCTGGGTGGTCCCGCCCGGCTCCTGGAAGGAAGTTCCCTCTTGTTTGCTCCCAAGAGCTGAGGATTTGGGGCCGGGCCTTGTTCTGCTGAGCATGCAGGCTCGGTACCGAGTAAGAACGGGACCTCTCTGCATCTGGGTCTCCTTCCCTCGGGGTACAGTCACCCTCCCTCTACCCAGGTGGTGTGCGTGTTCAAGATGGAGAGCGTGACCCCCAAGGCACCCATCAGTGAGGGCGAGGAGGCAGAGTCCAACTCGGTGGAGTCGCTGGGCTTCTGTAATGTGTGAGTGTTGAGACAGCCCCTCTTCAGTGCTAGATCTTACAGGGCTTGTCACACAGATCCATTTGCATCCCTTGCGCTCAGTCTTCTGCATTTCTTTTGCCTCCATCCTCCCCTGCTGGGTGTGGAGATCCCAGATCACTTGGGTGTGAGACCAAGGGACACCAGCTGCTCAGTCCTCCCTGCAACTGTTGGGATTCTGGGCTAGCCTGATGGACCACTGTTTGGCTGGGATACTCTCTAGACAGCTGTTTTCCTGCCAGGACATTGTCATCTTCTTCACAAACCACGGGCTGATTGCTGACTTGCTGTACTGTTGGGTTTCCCAAGCAGGGTGTTTGATGGTTCCAGCCATCAGGTTGTCCCTCATCTTCTCAATACACTGCAGCCTTCAGCACAGGGTTTGCCTTTTACCTGGAGCCTTTACGTGTTTCCATCCCCGCTTCCCCCTGTCCCATGTAATGCCTCTTCCCCTCTCTGCAGGATGCCACTGGCTGCTGTAGGCTACCTGGACGGCACACTGGCTATTTACGACCTCTCCACACAGAGCCTGAGGCATAAGTGCCAACACGAGGTACTGCCCTACCCCCTCTCCCTAGGCCTGGGAGGTGGGCTTTGGGCCTGTGGGAGATCTCCCTCAGAGCCCAGGGGTCAGTTCCCAATTTGTACTTCTCCCTTAGCCTTGGGCTTCCCCAAAGGGCAGCCGCAGTCTCTGCACAGCGGATGTGCTTGGCCCTGGGGTCTGGCTCTCCTGTGGGCATGGCAGGCACCGTGAGGTGGTGGGGGCACATGGGGGGAGCTAAGACTTGCCGGAGGTCCCCACTGTGGTCTCCCCCTGTCCCAGTCAGGGATCGTGCAGCTGCTGTGGGAGGAGAGCTCGGCCGTGGTGTACACCTGCAGCCTGGACGGGGCTGTGCGGCTCTGGGACGCCCGCTCGGGGAAGATGATCAGCGAGTACCGAGGGCACTCCGCTGAAATCCTCGACTTCGCCGTCAACAAGTGAGCAGGCAACCCCCTAGACCCCTTCCCTGCTGGGTGGGGGGAGCAGTGATGGCAGGGGCCTCCAGCCTAGGAGCTCGAATCACAAGCTGCCTCTCCTTTGAGTGCCCCTGGGGTCTGGTCCCAAGGTGGGGGACAGCCCCAGGTCCATGCCAAGACTTGAGGGTCTCAAGGAGAAGTGCAGCGCTTCAGAGCTGTGCTGGGGGATGATGGTCAGGCACACTGGAAGCCCCCAGCCCCACCTCTGAGCCCTGTCTCCCCGCAGGGATGCCTCCATTGTGGTGACCACCTCTGGCGACCACCAAGCCAAAGTGTTCTGCGTCCAGCGCCCCGATCGTTAGGACTGTGTCAAGGGATGGCGTCCCGGCGCTGCCCTGCGCCTTGTGTACAGAGGGACGAGGGACATGGTTTCACCACCCTTCTCCAGTGCGTGCTTTGTAATTTTCCAGCCTGCCCTGCTTTGCCCTCACCATCTAGGGGCCAAGCCGGGGGTTTTGTATGAAGATGTCTTTAATTATATAAATTATTTCACTTAACTGGATGCCATCTACTCTGCTTGTTTTGGGGAAGAGGACCTGGGGAGCTGTGCTCCCTCCTCAGGGCTCTCCCCGGCATCCAACCATGGCCTGAGGATCAGTGGCAGAGACTCCCATCCTAGCTCTCCCTGCCAGGGGGATTGAGGGGGTCAGGGTAGGAGGGAAGGGTGCGGGTTGCTGGCTGAAGGTAGGAGAATCCTGCTCTGTACAGTCCAGGAGTTCCCTAACAGAACAGGCTGTTCCCAGATCTGGGTACTGCACCCCTAAGTTCACCAGAAGTCGTACGTTCCACAACACAGGAACTATCTCCCTTGGGGCTGTGACTCCAAACACCCCTTCCAGGGTAAGGTCACGTGCATTGACAAGCCAAAGCCCCACAGCCCTTTAAGATAGAAAGATCTTCTTTATTAATGAACCCCAACAGTATTTCTTCAGATACAGGAGTTTTGAACTCAAATACTCAGAAGAAAACAAGTTAATATTGCATTATTCTCATAAGAAATACTGCAACTTATTTCCGGTAACATATTGCAAAGCGAAACAGCTTGAAAAGAAAAAAAAAATTAAAAAAGAAAAGAAATTAAGTCAATCAAACTGGAATTAAAGTTTTGTTTCTTGGAACGATCGAGTCCTCGCAAGCACAGCTCGTTTCTGCAGATTACTCCCCCAACTGTCGTACAAACAGACCCCGATTGCTTGAATTCCTTATGAGCCCACAGAGGTGCAACATTAAAAGCTACGATTATCGGGTAGCAAGTGCCCCAACCTTCGTCCTCCACAGCGGCCTCAGTGACCCGGCGTTAACGGGTTGTGAACGTCTTCCCCCTGAAAGGATGCAGAGAGGGGTCAGCACAGCCCCAGGGGGCTGTGGGGCTTGCGATGGGACACATGTAGCCAAGCTCTCGAAGCCAGGCAGGCGCTGCTGGGTTGGAGCTCACAGGGTCTGTGGCTGCAGAACCAAGTCACGGGGCTGTGGGGAGGGACTCGCTTTTGCAGAGGGGACAACCCTCCTGCCCCAAAGCAGAATGCAAAGGGCACATGACAGCGCAAACAGAAAAAGAGGACACCAAGGGGCTCTGGGACAAGCAGAAGGTAAGGGACCCGAGTGAAACATGTTCACACAGCTGCTCTCCTCCATGCACTTCACTGTGGGCTGCTTGTTCACGAGAGTGAGCCAGCCAGCATGGTGGCCTGGCCCCAACCATCAGCTGGCCAAGGGCAGCCAGTGACTGAGGACCTGCAGACACACTGGGCAGCAAGACCTGGTCCAGTGCCCATAAACCCCAAGGAAGGACCTGGCTCCTCTTCCTGCCGTGAGCTGGAGCTGCCCCTAGAGCTGGACAAGCCAGCTCTAATATAACAGGAATGCCACCAAGGGCTTGGTGGGGGGAAAATGGAGACACCAGGGCTTGCAAGGCCACGTATGAGCCTTTTGCGAAGGACCTGCCAGCACAGGGTTTTACCTCAGACCCAGCTCCTCACAGGACATCTGAGGCAGCAAGCTGTGGGTCACCCCCATGGCACCCCAACCTGCCCTGGACTGCAGTATGCCAAACTGAGCGAGAGCGAGCTTGTGGCTGGCAGAGAAGCCCAGAGAGCCAGGCCCTGCTTTGCTACTCACGTGATTGTTTTCATTTCTTTCTTCTCTGCGTCTGGACGGGCACGGTTGAGCACCTTGAGGAAATCTGACGTTTTCGCCCTCATACGTGTGTGAATATAGGCCTGTGTTTCATTAGGACAAAATGGGGACACGTCAGGATCCTGTCTTCATAGCTGAGATTTCAGGACACATCAAAGCCAGGTCACTCTGAACAATAACCCTCATTTCTGTTCTCAGAAAGGAAACAAACCAGATCCAAAAGGGAAAAATCCTACTTCACTGCTAGAATGGAAAGAAAACAATCTTGTGTCCCCGAGCAGGGAGAAGGCAACGATGCATCACTTGCCAGCCCTGCATGACTGGGGAAGGCAGTGGCAGACCCTAATGAGTTCTCAGGGGCACCCCCGTCCCCTGTTCCTCCCCTTCAGCACCCAGGTTAGATGGGCTGAAGCCACCCTGTGTCCCCCGGCCCTCGTACCTTCGAGCACTTGATGTGATAGTGCAGGTAGTCCCGGAATGTGTGGATCAGGTTTATGGTGTTGTCTCTGGCTGCAGCATTGGTGTGACGGGGGAACAGCACTGAAAGAAGAGGCCGACACAGACCATTAGTACCTCCTAGGGCTGCCCAAGTACTTCAGGACCAGTGCTGGAGGCTTCAGGGTGTGCTGTGTTGAATCCTGCCTTGCTCTCTATAAAGAACCCTTTACTCTTGACACTACCACGATTAAGCAGCACTTGTGATTTTAAATACAAAGCTTAAGAGCACTTTTCCAGGTTTCCCACAGCAGCCTGTGCACTCTGCAGGATGCAGGCAAGGCCAGGTGCCCAGAAACAATGGCACTTTAGGAAACTGCATGATGCTGTATCAGTGTTTGGGAGATGCAATTGGAGGAGCGAGCTGGGAGGCAGACCAGGGCACCCAGGCTGCTCAACCAATTTCAAGATCCAGTCTGCCCTGGGCTCTTGAAATTGGTTGTGGATCTTTGCCTGGCAGCTTGCCGGTGCTGTAACACAGACAGACTTGGATACAGGCAGGTAGCTTGCTCTTTCCATAAGCTGGTGCTCTGCTAGGTGTCCCAGATCCAAGGGCTGAAAGAACACTTTGTTTGGGTGATGATCTCACCTGGGACTGTCAGATCAGATAACTGGGAAATTTAGTCTCAACAAGAACAAAGAATGTGCCATCCCAGACCTCTTCTTTCCATAGCTGTCAGCTGCCCAGGCCTCAAGGCACCATTCCCAGCACAGGAGGAGGGCAATGCTACACCAATGCTTCACCTTTCCCTGCAGTGTCTGTGCTCCATCTCTGAGCTCCAACCTACAGGAATGCTGGCCTGAGACACCCTAATAACACACCCAATCATCTGGAAGAGACCTATCCCTTTGAACAGGGCAGGGTTTGGACTCCTCAATACTGCTACCCAGGGGGAAGTCATGGCTCTGCTGGCCACCAGCTCCGCAGGCAGGGGAAAGTACCTCATCAGTGTTTGGCCTAGAGCAAAGGGGCAGAGCTGGAGAAGCAGAACGCACTGCCCTGCTGCTGCTCTCTGCCTCTGCTGATCAAGCACTGCACAGCTCCCTGCAGCTGGACAACCTACAAATACAGTTGCATGAAAACTTTCACAAGAAACCTCCAGTTTCCACAATATCACAGCAAAGCCACTCTTCCCTTTGCTTCCAAATACTGAACTTATTTTATAGGCGGACACTAAACAGCTCACTGTCCACTTCCACATCTTCTTGCCCACAGCGGAGCTGAGGTGACCTGATACAGAAAAGGGACACTCCAGAGGGGGCACACAAGACAGAATGCAACCCCAGAGTCCCTGCAGCCCTCAACGACCCACTTCAACACTCAGGGAAGGTGCATTCCTTTCTGTTTTTCATGCAGCAGCAGGAACCTCTCTCCTCCCCAAGCCTCCCCAAGCCTCAGAGCTGCCTGCTTACCAAAGGTGATGTAGCCAATATTATCGCCAACGGCTGCGTCCGTGTCCTTCAGCTCCAAGGGTGGCTCCCTGTGGCTGAAGAGCACCTGTGGGGCTGTGTGACTGGCCCGGCGACCCTCCTTGAACTCCTGAACAAGACAAAGTGAAGGTGATTCCCACTGCGACCCTTCAGCAACATGCTGGGAAAGCAAATGGGGTTTCCTCACCCCCAAAGGGCAGTGAGCAGAAGGTTGCCCAACTTTCCCTGAATGGATTGAGTTTGTCAGGCCAAACACCCAGAAAGTGACCCTTTTCCCCAGCAAAACCAGCCCAAAATGCATGGCTGTCCTGGGTTTATACATGACTGTAGTGCAGCCCCTCAGCTGGGGTGGCTTTCAGTATGTGACACCCCTGCCATGAGTGTTTCAGTCTGAGCAAGCACACGAGACAGCACAGCTCCTGCTGGAACTTCAATGCTTCCAGTGAAAGTGGGCAGTGCCCATCACCCCAGAGGAACAGAAATTTTCAGGAAGGGCTGCAAGGTCTCCGTCACACCTAGTGTAAAGGTTCTGCCATTTGAGAAACCATCTCCCACCAGGAGTCTGCCCAGGCACCAAGAGGCATCTTAGGGTTTGAAGCTTGTATGTGAAGCCTGCTCCTCTTAACGCTTCCCTACACCTTGAAACGATACCTTCAGGCAGGGAGATCCCTTCCCCCACCTCTGACAGCAGCACAACCCCCACCTCACAGGAAACGTACTGGCTCTGCATTTCAGGAACTGTAAGGACCATCTCTATGTGGGGCTGGGAATGTCCAGAGACCATTCTCCTGTCCCGAGGCAGAGCAGTCTTCCCTCTGCCTCACTGACCTCCATCCCAACCTACACATTATCAGCTGCCCTTGGCCTCTCCTCTGAGCACAGTTTCCCCTGGGAAAGGCAGGAGCATCCGTGTCCCGTTTAGAGTAGATCACTGGGGTTTCCTTAATGAAATGCTTAGCTTGCACTTCTGCCTGCTTATGCCAGAGGGTGAAATGGTTCAAATGGCTTCACTGGTTAGTTAATGGTCACATTTTCTCCATGAGAGCCCAGATGAGCAGACACCATGCCCAGCTGCGTTATGCAAGAGCAATAGCTGGAGGGAAAGAGCCAGTGTGACTCAGAGTGGAAATTCCTGTGGCTGGGCAGAGGCAGGGTTTGCTGTTGTAAAAACCAAGAATTTGGGACATGGAGACTCCGGGACAGCTGCTGCCTTGAAGCACTGCCATCTCCCCAGGAGCCTCACTAACCCCATTTTGTTCACATCATGCCTCCCTTCCCATTTTAAAAGCAGAATTCCAGGCCGAGGGATATGCTTGGTGGGGGAAAACCTCAAAGCCAGAGCAGATGCGCTGGCTGTAGCTAATGAACATGGCGAACAGAGCTGTGAAGTAAGACTTCCATTGCAACAGACCCTCTTCTGATGACACCCAACACAGGTAAACTGGTCTGCAGCAAACTGGGCCAGTAACTTGCTGTCCATGAGCCTGGCAGCAGCACGGCCTGGCACCCTTGAATGGGTGGGTTAAAGCTCCCTGGAACACCCTGCAGGCCCTGCTTCACGGCCATGCCCACACAGGAGGGTCCCCAGGAGCTTCAGCAGATGAGTGAGGTGGGCCAGTGGCACGGATGAACACAGGTACCAGCGTGCACCGAGCCTCCCCAGCTGCACGTAGATGTCTCATTCTCCACAGGCTGCACACAGTCATTCACAGACATGCAAAGCGTTTACTACAAGTCTCTCAATGCTTCCCAGCTGAACAGCCATTGCAAAAGGTAGCCGAGTCCAGACTCAGCTGACTCCAGTCCATAACTTTGCATTACGATTGGTTTGAGCCCACAAATTCAGTATATTCATAGCTCTAAAAAGCTCATTTTTGAGAGCTGTCACACCAAGCTGCTGAGTCTGTCTGCAGCATTTGAGCATTAGCAGGAAGAAACTTTGAGGTGAAGACCACTCTCAGCTCCTCCTCAAGCATGGCATGACATTGTCTTACCCTTCCTCTCCCTTTACAGCCTCCTCAACACGCTCAGCTCCTCAGCTGGCTGCTGATCCCTACACCACAGCTATCCACACTACAGGGGCCTCAATATGGGGACTGAAGTACTCACTGTGGTGATTCTCATCTGTAACACATCATACGCTTGATTGTCCAAATGAGCAAGACTATTGATAATACAGATGCCAATGCAAGAGCCAGGAAAAGACACTGTCCATGCCTATTAACGTGTTCTTCCATCCCAGTGCAGCATGGAGCAAAGCATTAACATGCGTTAAACCGCCTTTGTGCTCGCTTCAGCAGCTTATTTGGCAATGCTGCTTCAAGAAAGCGGGCATCTGAATTGAGGACCAGACCCTTTCCCTGTAATTCAGTTTCCATACCTGCATAAACACCTTTCCGATCACCACGTCATCGTCATCCTTAAATACCGTGCTGAACACAACCGTGACACGGTCCTTCTTTGCCTCAACATACCTGCAGGTGGGAGAGAGAGAACCCAGCTGTGAACTGGAGCTAAGAAGTTCAACTGGACGAGGTAGCAACTGCGTGACAAGGTCAAGTAGATACAACAGCCATTCACAAGCCTGGCTGCTGCAAATTTCCCCTCCCTTGAGACAGTATTGACAGGGAGCAAAACATTTCTGTTGGGAGTGGCCAGTTCCTCTCCTCCATGCAGCCACAAGTGCTGCCACTAACAGAGACTCTTGTGTAACATCTCAGCAGCCCGAGGCATAAGCATTACCCTCATGGGATACTTGTGGCAGCCTAGGACAGGCCTTTATTACCCTGCCAAAGCACGGAGCAGTAGGGTTTCCTGACTTTCCACCAAAACCTACAGCTGTGCACAGGAGCAGACTAGTGACCACTGTCCGACCCCCATGCTGTTCGGTTTGAACACTTACATTGTCTCATCGTCCCTGTAGTGGATGACTGCTCTTTTTTCTCCTTCTTTGCCCTCTTCCTGGAATTTGAAATACTTCTCAAAGACTGAAGCAAAGCAGTTGCGCTTCAACATGCCGGCTTGGTGCACAATGGCATCCTTGTCTGCAGGAAGGTTCTCCAGGTCGTAGAGCAAAGAGACATTGTAACCTGGGAAGGGACAGCCACTAACCTTAATAATCTACATAGGGCCTTAATGAAAACAGAGACATTTCCTTAAAAGAGACACCTCCGGTCCCGTTTTTGCCTTAAACCCTCCCAAAAGCCCCAAGGGCGAGTTCTTCCCACTCCAAGCACTGCCAAAAGCCATGCCTGAACTCGGCGCGTGGCCATGGCAACGTACCTGGGGCTCCTTCCCAAGCTCCCAGACACACGTGCTGGCTGAACCGCTCCCAACTTTTTGCAGTGAGTAGGAAGAGATGTCACAGGTAACCATGGTTTTCCTGTGCCTCACAAAGCATCTTTGAGAAGAACAAAGACGCCAACCGTGAGGAACAGAGGCTTCCCGGAGGAGGACTGCATAAAGAATTACAGCTTGTGCTGCAAGCTACTTAATCCCTTCATCCCTGACGTGTCTGAGGCACCTTTTAAATTGGAAATTTCAAATTGCCATTCATTGTATAGAGAGCCTCAGATATCAAGCTCTTCAAGTGCAGCCTTCATATGAGCATTTCTCAGGTGACTTAAGTAATTTTGGAATTGCATTCACACACACACGCACACGAGTGAATGTCATTTCAGGGTTACCTGATTCAGGATTTACCAAGTAGCTTCCATAGACTTTCTTCAATACCTAGAAAAGAAATTAAACATTGAGAGCACAAGCTATCAAGAGTTATTTCCTCCTGCACAGCCTAGGCCACATTTGGTCTTCTTTTAGAAGTATCAAATTACAGCACCTGCCTCCCCTAGTCTAAGAGAACTTAAGACAAATATTAAGTCAAATATTAAGTCATCAACTTCTAGTACTATTGGCTGTTCCTGCTCTGGGGAGGGCTCCCTGAACTCCACTGACAGGGGACAGACTGCAGGAGAGGACACAAAACTGGAACTTTTCCAAGTTCTTGCTAGTCGGATTTACAGCTGATACCTTCAAAGGAGAACTATCGGCAGAGCCTGACACAACAGATCTGAGGGCTACCACTTTTCCTGCCATTCACAGGAAAAGGATGCAAAGTGTGCCCGGTCCCTCTCCTCACAGGACGGCAAGTTCAGAGCACACCGTGGCCTGGTGATCACACGCTGCCTCAGCCTATTGCACGGGCAGATTAGGAGCGAGAGGAGACTGCCAGGCAGCTTGGATGCCTCCCAGAAGCAGAACCGCCTACAGCACAGCAAAAACCTTTCTTCAAACATAATCACTGCTGAATTTTACATCAATGGCAATTTCCAACTGAGCCATAGCCCTGTGTCAATGAGGGGGCCGGGAACAGGAGGTATTTCACAGAGAAGAACACAACAATGCTGTGGCAGAACTGGCCCTCCTGGGATGACACCCACTAACTACCACGTGGAAAGGATACACAGGCTCTCTGCATGCCAAAACCTCCTCTCAGCAGAGAGCCTGCCTGCAGCGGTGCAGGAAGATGCCCTGTCTTAGCAGGAACCCCACTCTGCATTCCTCACAGTGGGGTTTCACCAAAGACAGAGCAGAAACAAGCAACATCGTCTGCAGGGAAGTACAGAAAGCAACGTTACGACAATTGGAGATTTAAAAATGTCATTTCTATTTAATCAGCACTTCCAAGGCAGTCCTGCACAGATCCCATTTTCCTCTCAAAGTTTATAGGAAGTTGCCTTCCACCACTACCACAACGGATGCTGGTGCACAGTGCTGTCAGCCACTCGCCCACCACAGCGGTTCTCTTGGGATCACACGCTGCACTGATCCTCACTAAACATGCTGGGAAGGCTCCACCATTCAGGCTGCTTGACACTCCTCATGCCAGCAGCAGTGCCTTAAGTAGTGGGCAGTGCTGCTCCTAGAAAGCTCTGCATTCAGGACCCAGGAAAGCAGGACACTCAATCATCTCTTTTCTGACTTAGGTGGGTCTTGTGTCAATTCGCGGAAATTCACTTTGGGTTCAAATCACCTGTTTCTCTCCAGACTCACAATAAACTGATGGAGCGGTTCCCTTGTTTTCTTCCAAGGACAGACACCCAGAGGCAAAAGCCTGCTGAAAAGCCCTGGGTGAACCCCATTCACTACCGTGCGGAGATTTGAAAACTGACTCAGGAACTGAGTCACACTTCCTGCCTCGCCATCCAACCACAGCTCAGAGAGGCTCCTTCTTTCTACCATAAATGGCCCTACACGGCCACAGGGCCCAGTCAACAGGAACAGAGCCTACGACTTCACACAGCAGCACTGAAAAGGGAACCAGTCTGCAAACCAAGGTCTGCACACGCAGCAGGAGCCCAGCACTTGCTCTCAAGTGTGGTTAAGAATCAGAAGAGAAGCACCACAGACCTGTCTTGGTGCCTTCCTTCACTTGTGGGCTCGACACATCAGTCAGGGAAACTATTTCTATTTCTACGGTCAGGCTTCGCTTTGGACTTGCAAAATTAGTGGTGCCTTCTGCCTTTCAGGCTGCAGGGTCATACAAGATGACTACTTTTTCATGAGAGAGCGTGAACACACTTGCCCTTGTCTTTCAGCAAAGTGGGACTCCTGGTTGGCACAGGGCTGCTCCTTTGACCAATGCGAGATGGGAGCACAGATGTTTCTCTACAGGTTAGATGTTAGATCCATCAACATCACGAGGGCATTGCCAACACAGTATTTGTAGGCAGAAGGCCTGGAGATGCTTACTCACCTCATCAGCACCGTGTTCCTGGAGTTCCTTGTAGAATTTCAGAGAAATACTGACCATCACTTTTGTCTTGTCTCCATTGGGGTTTGAAATATGGTAAAGGACTCCATCAAAGTCTAAGAAGCAAGCAAGAGAAATGTGAGGGAACAGAAACCAGCTCCTATTTCTGAGGAAGGTTTTCCCTACACATTCTAGTAACTGCATAAAGTGACACTGCTCCTCTCGTTCCAGCTCTCACACACATAGCAAGAGAGAAACCCGCAATTAAAGGAAGTGGTAATGTCATGTAGGGAGACTTGCTATCATTCACAGGGCTGAAACGATTCTGACACCTGTCCATCACAGAAAGCTTTAGTCTAGTGTCATTTAGCATCCCTGGCAAATCCACTTGCGCTCAATGCACAAGGATACAAACAAGCAGAGACGGGAGCCTTCTGGATGGCCAGCACAGAAAGTGACTGACATGCCCACCAGGCCAGAGCTGCAGCCTGGAGGAGAAAACCTCTCTGCCAGCAAAGGCAGCTCAGCCGCTGCCTGCTGTGATAGCTTCCACTTCACTGCAGAATGGGCGGGGAGGGCAGGAGGCAGCGAAAGGCAACCCTCCAGCTACCTAGCAAGCTCCACTTCCCCACAGAGCTTTGCAGCTTACTCAGATTCCTGATAACAGAAGCAAAAAAATCAGTTGCTGAATGAGTACTTGAACTTCCTTGGCATTTCTCTTCCTGGAGAGCAAACTTGAGGTGATGAATCCATTTTGCCTGTCACCCTAAGTCAGCTTCCTAACGACCCAAACCAGATGGTGCTAAAGACCTCATAACAAGTAGCACCAAGGGCAGGACTGGAGAACGGATGAGGTAAAAGAGAAGAGCTATGTAGCAGGCACACCAAAGCACTGCCACCACTGAACTCAATGCTCTAGGGAAGTCCCAGGGAAGGCAGACAGACAGAGAAATAGTGGGGCAGCCAACAAAGCCCCAGCTCTGGGGATACCGCAGGGTCTCCACACCGCCCCTGCCCAGTGGTGTGGGCAGACTGTTCAAGCCAACCCTTGGTTTAGAGAAGACAAGAGAGCTGCGGAGCTTACCTGCAAATGTTACTTCTACTGCCTCTGGTTTATTTCTAAAAAGCAAAGAAAACAAAGGAGGTAAATGAGAATTCAAACAGCAGCCTCCAAGCTGTGAAGGAAAGAGGATTAATTTCCAATGCCTTATTTCTCACAGGCAGCTCTTCCTCAAAACCCTTTTATCTCCTGCTGTTCGACTAGTAGTAACCTTTGACAAAAGATCTTAGACTTCTCCCCCTTCCTATAAGCACCAGTTTTACCCCAGATGACATAAATTAGACCTTGAAGCTAGCACAGATTGCTATTATTTGTAGTTCATTAACAGATTTTGACATCACAGATTTCCAGTTAGAAATGCCTAAGAAAGCTACTCCTTCCTAAGAAGTTTGTTTTCACAAGCACACTCTCTGTACAGAACAGCCATGACACAGGTTTTGGGACAGAGGATCTTTTGTAAGGTCCTGCAATACCAGTTCATGGAAGGAGCTGAGTAATCCTTCCTGACACAGTGCCCCCTTCACCATCAACACCAGCTCTGCAAATGCATTGCTATAACTTGCTTTCAGAGAAGACCCTTTTTCCAAGCCCAGGGTTAGGAGCAAGCCAAAGAAGGAAACGTTCCAGATGTTCATTTCATCCCGCCCCACTTCCAAAACACCCCAATACTTTGCCAACAACCTCTGCAGAAAAACTGTAGCTCTGGGTGTGCTCTAACACTGTCCTGAGTGGTGTCTGTGACCCCTGATCAGCAACAAAACGCCTTGTGAGCCAAAGGCACATCACATCTTGCCCTGTGACTGTGAAGAATAAACTGCTTAACAAACCCTATTTTGACATTTGTCCGTGATCTGTAGAAGAGTAGGACTCCATGAAAGATGTAACTGCTTCTGGAAGGTCATTTCATTGGGATTGGCACTACACTTGGCTGCTTTCACAGCTCCAAGGGGACTGGTATTAATAGGTCATTCTCCAACAGGGAATGATGCAAAGGTACCTCTACTGCTGAAAGCAGGCGTGGAAAATGAGAACAGGATAAAAACGCCAGTCTGCTACTGCTGTTTCACACCTTATCTCCATTTATTTTTCAAAAGCGGATGATATTAGAGTACAGGCTAATGCTGCTGCTAACAGAAATCTAGTCTCTAACAGTCCATTTACACCTGTCTGAACCAACATACTGAAATAACTTCCCAGAGTAAAGTCAGCGGTCTCAACTATGCTGCTGCTGCTGCCCAGAGACCAGCTTCAACCTTTTTGCTGAAACTTGCTCTTCCACACGCTCGTGTGCTGCTGGGTACTGGCTACACCGCGGTACGTACACTGAGCAAGGTGGGGGGAAGTGATGACTCAATAACTACTTTCCCTGACCATATTCTGTAACGATGTAAATGATTTTATCTCAGCAGAAAGCACTGTTTTTCCATCAGCTTTTCTGCAGTCAGCCTCATCCCTGGAAGGCAGAAATGACCACAATGTGCTAAAACTCAAGCTGGGCAATACAGGGAGATGAAGGCACTGCACTGCACTGATCCCAGACACTCACCAGGTCAATAACATTTTACTAGAGTGGAAAGGGAGAAATTAACCCCCAGATGGAGATCCTAAGTGGAAATGAAGAGGTGTTCCTGCTTCTTGAAAGTGATTAGCTGTGAAAAGCAACAGCTCTTTTTTTGTCTGAAGGCTGGGGAGCCTCTGTCTTTTGTGCCACATTGCTGAAGATAAAAACCACACACTTGAAAGAAGCAGTGCGAGTGCACCCAAAGCAGGTCCTTTAGTTTAAGAGCTGTGCCAGCTACCTGTGACCTCTCTTGCTTTCATCTCTCCTTCCCAGCTGGGCCTGAGACAGGCTCAGCAGACATCCCTGGCTGCATATTTAGCTTGGGCTCTTGGAAAGGGGAGCAATTCCCCAAGCCATGCCCAAGCCACTTCTGCTCACTGAGGATGGCTCAGAGCAGAGATGAAAGAAAATCCCAGAGATGCCACTCGGTCAGTTGATGCAGACGTGTTCTTCTTTTAGAGCACCACACTCAGACGTGGGAATCAGCTTGGATGGCAGTATAAATTTTTATAAAAAAAGAAACATATGTAGGAAGCTTTAAAGATAGCACAGGCCGGCACATGAGAGCTAGGAATATTAAACAAGATGCATCCTTAAACCTCTGTTCCATCTTCTCAGAGTTACACCTTTCAAACCCCATTCCCCACACACATAGAGCTGACACCTCCCGGAGCCCCCGCTCCCAGCAGAGCCCTCCAAACACAGCACCTCCCTCCGAGAAATGCAAGGAAGTGGCTGACAGCCAGCACCCTGGAGTGGTTTTGCCGAGGAAGCACGATTCCCCATTTGGTCGCTGTGTACCCAGGGGATGGCAGGAAGATCACTCATCACATTAGTGAAGAAGCCGAGCAAGACCCCGTACAGGAGCCAGTTGATGGCTCTGCACGAGAGCCTTTGTTCTGCACACAAAAGCTCACTGCTAACACGGCTGAGTTTGAGCCTGTTATTGTGCAAACGTCATTTCTTAGAGAAGTTATTTTAACGCTGATTTCCCAAGTGGCTCAGTTCCGGTACTTGGGGATGGTGAGGAGGGGGAGTATTTAAGGGAAAAGAAGGTAACTGGGCAGAACTTTGGGTGCTGAATACTGAACCGCTTCCCGGCACAGCTTCAGTGAAGCAAGAGCTCACGTGAGCTGCATACAGAGCTCCTCGCAGCCACGCCGGCCCTGTCACCTACCGCACAGTGGGTTTTCTGCCTCACCGGGCACACACTTAAGTAACCCGGGCCTGGCCTGGCCCAGGGGAGGACAGGGAAGTGCATTGGAAGTGTGGCTGGGAGCAAAGTGAGCTCCCTTAGCCTTTCACAGTTCAGGAGCTTTACAATCACAATATTTAAAGTGCTTCTATTTACTTCTCTGGCTCGCCTCATCAAAACTATCCTGGCTACTTAAAATGTTCCTCCAACGGAAAAACCGCCCCTTTTGCTACCCGGATTGTTGTTCCCGCATCAAGAAGTCCCCAGGCAGAAGAGATGGGAGCTCTCACCTCCAGAGTTCCGTAGTTTCTGGATGAGCAACAGTGCTGCAGGTCACACGCAAATGTTCGCTTCCCCTCGATCTTGCACTAACCCCATCTTCCACTGCCAGAAATAGCCCCATGGAGGCACAACGTGTCCTCTCCGTGTTCTGTCCTTCCTGCTCTTGTGCAGGCAAAGGGTCAGTGCAGAGGATTCACAGCAGGCCTGGGATGGGGCTTGCACCACTGAGGGTGGGTACCCGTTACTGTCAGGTTACTGGCGTGATCCCAAAGAGCTCTGCCTAGTCTAGCGTGCTCCATTGTCCCTTGCCTCCATGAGGAGACCCTCCACACCCATAGTGAGAATTGGCAGTTTAGCAGCTTGGTGCTGAATGGCTCTAAATCCCAGCTGGACTGTAAATCCCAACTGGGCAGCCAGGAGCACCTTTGGGGTTCACTTCTACCCCAATCCAAATCTCTGAAAAACAGACTAAGCCTAGCTATACTCAGAGGATTTCAGACAGGACAGCTCATCCACTCCTGGGGCAGAGAGCTGCTGTGACCCCTGCAAGCTCCTTACCACCAATGCTACCTGAACCACCGCGTTCCTCAGTGACCTTCCCTGTTTGCTACCCTCTGCCCTGAATGGACAATGAAACCAGCTCACACCAGGAATAACCGAGATGGCTTCTCCCTGCACTGAACATTGATTCCAGACCAGACCTTTCTGCAAACCCCTGCCTGGACTCCGACGCTAAAATGGCAGCTGCTCCCAGCAGCAGTCTGTTTTGTGATAACACTTATCAGGTCTGAAGTCAAACCCACACCAAATCCCATCTGCCCTCTGCTTGTAACAATAAAAGACCCTGACAGATTTTACGTCTTCTTGCCTGTGTTCCTCCTATTCATCTCCAAATGGCTCCTACGCCCTGTCTATCTAATTCAGAGCCAGCTCCAAATCAGATTTTTCACCCCGGCAGAACATCCGTGAAGAGCCACAGTGCCCATGGAGAGACACCAGCGAGCACTTAAGAGCAATCTTCTTTCTGATAGCATTTCCTCAGTTTTAACTCGGACAACTTCCCAACTTCCCTGTTTCATTCTCGGGCCATAAAGGCTCTTAGCGGTATGCTACAACAAATTTAAGAGCAGAAGAGTGAAGACTGTAATTATACAGAGCCTTCATCTTCTGTATTAAAACGACCTAACTGCTAACTTGGCTGACAACCATACTGAAGCATCCCCCACATCACAGTTAAGGCCTCTACCAAATAATGGGGAATGGCAATTATTTCAAAAGCTGCAGGCATGCAGATACTCTAATCTCTTGCCCCATAGGAGAGGGAAAAAAAAAAAGGAGGTATTTCAAAGCTTAAAGCTCTTAGAGCAGAGCTTTCAGATCACCGGAGTCAACACACGACTTGGATAAAGTGAGCCAGATTCAGTGACAGACTGCAGGCTCTCGCTACAGAAAGGTCACCCCGATAAAAAAATTATGAGCAATGTCTAAAATTATCTGAACAGTTCCTCCACTCTTGGGCCCCACTCAGCTAACAAAAGCCTCCCTGCGTAAGCTGCGGGAGCATATGTAATCAAAGAGCTCCCATAGCTCTGGCAGCACACCCACCGTGAACTCGAGCAGGAGTGCTCTCTCAGGGGGGTGGTGCCGAGCGGTGTACGTCAGCCCCTACACGTGCCAATTCTCCCCCCTTGGTTAGGTGACCCCTCCATGCCCAAGCTTTTCCCTTGCTGTGTGCCCAACAGCCTGGAGGAGAGGGCCGGTAGGAAAGCAGTGAGATTCACAGTGGACAAAGCACGGATGGTCCTGCAGCACGCTGGACCGGCAGGTCCCCTTCCAGGCAGATCTTTGTCCTGTGCATCCTCAGTTGTAGGCAGATAGCCTGTGGTTCTCCACCAGAGCGATCCGGAGCTGCGCCAGGTCTCTGGGGAAGAGCCTCATTCTGCACACACTTTCGCTGTGTTTCTTTAGTACAGTGATGGATAACTACTCTTCTCTGGTGTCAAGCATTAGTGCCTGCAGTGAGAACCACTCTCTGAAGATAAAACAGAGCAGGCCCTTCTTAGGAACCCGAGATGAAAACTGAGGCTGGAGTGATGACAGAACCACCTGTGAAAGCCTAACACTTTTCAGATCTGGCTTCTCTTCCCTCCTGCTCCCTGTGCTGTTGCACAAAAGCAGAGCACTGCCTACTTCCAGACAGAGGTGGTTCACGATGCACCGCTAATGCAAAGTCACCTTCCCTGGTGTCTGAAGCAGGAGGTGCTGTGACGGCCTGGGAGCTACGCTCCAACACCTACAGCACCCGCAGTCGACGTGGACAGCCAGCGACAGCGCACCACGAGCACTGCCCGTGCCAGCAAAACCCAAGGGTACCTCTTTCTGCCAGCAGCATTTCCCGAGCACTCCTCAGTCAGGCAGAGTGAGTTTCAGCAGGTGAGGTGGTGCCTGGAGAGATGTGCAGCTCCAGGCTGGGCTTGTGAGAACACTGAGCCAGCACCTGCCACTGCTGCTGAAGAAGGGAGATCTGATCCCTGCTCCATGGTGAGCAGCCATGACACAATGAACGGGATGAGGAAACTCATGTAAGCTAAAAATACCCAGTTCTGTCTGTTTAATCTTAACCTAGGTCACTTCCCCAATCCTGTTTCCCTTGAAGCCACAAAAATGCCCATGTCAGCAAGAAGGAGGGGGTGGCAGAGGAACAATCTCTGGTTTTGGTGGGGTCTCCAAGCATGGCTGAAGCACTGGAGCCACATATAGCCACAGCCACTCCTGAAGAGAGTTCCTCAGTAGCGCCTGGCAGGATTCAAAGCTCCTGTACCTTCCCAGCACACCAACAGCCTCCAGATGCTCCTCAGTCTCCCCACGATGAACTCACTTCAAGTCACAAAATGAACACGAAATTCTCACTGCCTGGTTTCAGCCAGGGCTCAGCCTCTGTGTCTGAAAGGCTCAGCTCTACAGCCCACGAGCATCATGTGACCGCAGGTGGGAAATACCATAAAGCGGGCGGGTGCAGCTTCAACCCAGCTCCTACGGGCTCACAGGAACCACTCTGCATCAGGGAAGTTCAAGCTTGAGCTGATTTCCTATGCAGCTAATAGTCAGGAAGCCCCGCGGATCTGTACCTACTAATGGCTGTAAAGAAACCAACAATTTAATTTGAGATTTTCTTCCCTCCGCCCCCAACCCAGGAAAAGGCATAGTGTTCCCCAGCTATGCAAATTTGTGTCCTTTTGCACAGTGGGTAAATAACAAGTAACAGTTTGAGACAGATGATTAATTTACTAAAGATTTTGGGTAAGCTGTGTATGACTGGAAAACCAAACCCTAAGACTAAAAGCCCTGTGCCACACTTTCACTGGGGTCAGTTAAATCAGAGCAGGACAAAACTGGATGGAAATCTGTTAGCATTAAACAGAGTGAGTATTCACCAGACACAGAAGAGAATCATCAAAAATGTTTTACACTTGAAGTGTTTGTGGGGCTTTTTTTACGTCTGTGTGGTTAGCAAAGGGAAGCAATGATGAGAAACAGGATCTTCCAACTGGTAGAGCTCATCTCTGCACACCACATTTCTATCAGAAGTGGGAAAACCCACCCGTGACACCAGCTTCTAGGGCAGCATCTAAAGTACAAATGAATTGGTCAAAAGCTTACGAAAGCGTTCTCTTGACATGTAAGAAAGCTCATGAGCCAACCTGATTTCAACAAAATTATTTTCACATACTGACCAGGTATTCCCACACTGCAGCAGTTTAAATGCTTGAAAACTTCAGTAGCAAATTCCTAACTCAAGTAATTTCAACAGATTCTGGTAGCTTTAGGCTTTTATTTTAAAATGTGGTTGGTTTAAGAGAATAGATTTAAACAAAGAAATTACTAGAACTAAATAAAGAAAAAAAATCAGATGCATTGAAGTCCATCATCTGTTACCAGCTTGATCTGAATATCACCTTTCAACAGTGGCTGTCCAAGGAGGTGAGATTTCCATGGGGTTTTCCCACAAAACCAAATTAAATTTGAAATTACCCTATTTACAGGTGGATGCTGCCAAGCTCCAAGGACCTCGTCCAGGGAGGACTCTTAGAGGTGGGCTATGCCCTGCCCCGAGTGCTGATCTCTGTCTGCAGTCCTGCCAAAGTACCTTTCACACCAGGAACTCCAGGGACAGCCGACGGACCTCCATGCAGAGCAGATTTTGACATATATGACAATAATGTTATGGCAGTGAATTAATTCCAACTTCTAAACATGACCTAGTTCTATATGACAAGGTGAAATGTGGAGTGTCTCCCACCTGATGGCCCAGGAAAGCTCTGCAGGGACCTGCCAACTATGGCTGCACTGCAGTAGAGGGGAGTGACACAGCCCATGTCACAGGACAAGTCTCTGGCAAAGGATTTGGAAATGAACCCTGCCCTGCCCCATTTCCAGGCTGGCGCTGAAGCCACCAGGCACACCTGGCTCTGAGACATCCACTGTTGACAAATCCCTGCATTGCATCTGCTGCACTCCTGGGTTAGAGCAAACAATGTAAACCCAGCTCTGCCCCAGTGTCCAGACTCACTCCTCCCAGTCACCAAATTCTTCAGGCCTTGACCTTGCCCTGACTGTCCTGTGTTCATCCCCAAGACACACCTTGGAAAAACCATCACCAAAATAGCGAAATACAGGAGATCCCTTCTTGCCTCCTGGCTGAGCACCACGGGGATAACCCCAGAGCTGTGGCCATAGGAAAAAGAAATATCACTTGAATGTATGTTTCGTAACACCCATTCCTTAGAAGACTTGAAACCAGGAGAAACCTCCCTGCACCTCATCACCCTGCACTTGCCTGGACAGGGAGACCCCAGAACAAGCACAGAAGAAAACTCAAAAGTAAATGTCTTCCTCACCTTCAGCACCACGCTCAAGGCACAAAACTTATCTAGAAACGCCATCTAAAGAACAGAAGATGCCATAGATGACTAAGAGGCAGAAGCAGAGCACCATCAGCCGCGCTACGAATCGATCCAGGAACAATCGGTATGACAGGCACGCGTGCCAACACACGAGTGAGGTGGCTTTGCTATACAGCAAAATGGAAACCTCAGGGGCCTGCAGGCTGGTACAGAGCAAGCAACCCCAGCTCTGCTCACAGAGGGCGAGGTTTCAGGGTGCACTTAAACCTGCAAACTGCCCCCTCCAAGTCACATCGACACAGAGACACATGCACATTCTTCCCTCTCTGTCAGGATGAGCGCCTTGGTACGGACTAGTGATGGACAAGCTGCTCTGACACTCACTACGAACCTCTGCACATGCCGTATTTTCTAATGGATGCAGCTGCAATACAACAGCGGTCACCTGGGAGCTCTCTCGTGCCTGTGCTCCGGGGAAACTTGTTGCATGAAATGATCAGGGCTCAAGAAGAATCAAAATCTGGGAGCAGCTCAGCTGTCCTCCAAGGCAGAGCAGCCTGTGAGATTATTTTATGAAAAAACCCCACCAAAACAAAACAAAAAACCAATCTGAGCAACAAGTCAACTGAAAGCGGGGAGAAAGTAGAGGAAGTGGCCTCTGACAACATTCTGCATGCAAAAGGCTGAGAGCTTCAAAAATCGCCAGAGAAAAAAAGCTAACACAGAAAAAGGCACCTGCCTGGGGGGGTCCTTTCCTGGAGCAGCACGAGCCCTGCCTTGCGAGGCGCCAGGGCAGGCTCCACCCCAGAGATAACACCACTGGGCTTTGCCTCTCAAGGCTTTGTCTCTGTACAAAGGTGTCTCAGTCAGCAGGCAGTGCATCGAGCCCACAGGCCACTCGGTTGCAGATAAGGACACTCACACTGAAGGGACTTCCTTCCAAGCTAAGCTGTGTCCTCACAAGCATCTTTACAGCCCTGCTGCAATACTCGCAGTAAAAAAACCACTGGCTCCCCAGGGACTGAACTGTCCCAGCCAGAGATGTGGCTGCGAACCAGACCTCCCAGTCTGCCCCCCGAGGCCAGGACACCCACCAGGCTGGCACCAGGGGCCGTGGCTGACCCGTAGGCCAGTATCCCTTCTGCTCAAGAAAGCAAAGAGGGAGCAAGCTGGAATTTGCTCTTCACCCCCAAAAGCAAAAGGCTGAGGCCATGACTCCACACACAGGCTTCCTGTTCCTCGGCTCCCCCTACACATTCTGTACCAGCGCTGGCACCACGCTGATGAAGCGTGCTTTACCCAAAGCAAACACCCTGCAAATCCACCTTCCTCCCTTCCCAGCTTCCTCCTTGTCCAAGCCCTGTCCTCCAGTCCACCTCAGCACTGCAATCTCCAATACCCTTCCTCGGTATCCGAACCGCTCCCCCGGGGCTATCCACTGCTCTGGCACTAACGACCTCATCCAGCCCCACTCTCCCCTCCAACACTGCCTGTCCCACTCTGCTTCCTTATTCCCCAGGCCTTCCCTCTGCCCAAGCTCTGCCCATCCCCGCCGCCCGCAGCTCAGTTCCCGCACGCTGACCACCCTCCTCCCAGCCCCTGCACCCGGCAGGCCCCCAGCCCGTGCCCGCTGTGCCCTCCTCGTTGCCCGGGCCGCCCCCTGGTAG
>VZTA01027209.1:37047-53096 GCA_013398855.1 Mohoua ochrocephala
CCTAAATATGGTGGGACGCAGGGTGTCCCCTAAATATGCTGGGGACACAGGTAGAGGGGCGGGCTGGGGGATGCTCGTGGTATGGGCATCACCGCCAGCTGGGGCGAGGCAGGGACATGGGGTGCGCCTGGGGTATGGAAGTCCCCAAAAGTGTGAGGTGCCCTCCCCCGTCGTGGGATACTCCCAGTATATGGAGGTCCCCGAAACAGTGGGGTGCCCTCAGGATTATAGGGAGACTCCTGGAAGTAGCAGGTGTGCCCCAGTGTATGGGGCAAGAATTGGTGCTCCAGGGTAAGGGGGGTGCTTAGAGGGAAAAATGGTGTCTTGCAAAATGGATAACTTCAGAGCTACAGAGCCCCAAAAATGTGAGGTGACACAGGGAGTGGGGATATCCTCGGGGGCCTGTAATGGTGCCCTGGAGCTGGGGGTTGCCCGAAACCAGGCAGGTGTTCCCAGAGAATAGGGGTGTCCTTGGGTCTGTGGTGATACCCAAGGGATATGATGGTGGCACTTACCAGGTGCCCCCAGGGAAGAAAGGTGCCCCAAAAGCGTGGGGCACCCCTACGACTGACAAGCATGGAAAGCTGTGAGGATGGGGGTGCTCAAAGTGTTTGTGAGTGCCCCAGAGGAATGGGGATGCATGGGGAATGCCCTCGTGTGGAGGTTTCCCCTCTGTGGGGCTGGCACAGGGGCACGGCTCTGTCCGATGGCATGGCACAGCCAGGGCAGGAGGGACATGGGACTCTACTCTGGGGGGGTCCCCCACAGCAACCCCCAACAGAGGGCACGCCAGCCTTGCAGTCCCCCTGTGCATCCCCCAAATGCTGACACCACCCTTGCTCTATCAATGGGGAAACTGAGGCACGGAGCCCCGCATTGCCATCACCCACTGGCCATGGCCTCGGAGAGCTTCTGCTCTCCTGGAGGGACTGCAGCACACAGGGGTGCCTTGAAGGGGATCCCCACATCCACTGAGGGCCTGGGGACAAAATGGAAACCCCCAACTGGAGACCCCTGGAGTGCATCACTGCAGGGATGACAATGAACCCCTGGGTGCACCCCCAGTGCGGGGCAGCCTGCGACATCCTGAGACAGGAGGGTGACAGAGGGCTGCGGGCTCCCCTCGGCCTGGGAAAGGCATCTGGGGGGACCGGGGAAGGGTCCCTTTGGCTGCCACTTCCGCTTCATGCTGGGAGAAGATTTTGCAACGTTTCCTGCCCGGGCAGTATAAATTGGGCGGTGGAGGAAAGGGGTACTGGGAGGTGGCACGGCAGCAGGCACAGGTGAGGGATCCTCCAGCTGGCGAGACCCCTGGGTCTGGTGCTGCTCTCCATCCCACCACACTGCGTACTGGAGCCCTTTGGGGGTGACATCTGGATTTAAACCCGTGCTTGTGTGCTTCCCAGCGAGAAACAGCTTGGGATCGGGAGAAGACCCCAGATTTCAGGGGACGGCAACAGCAGCAAGCAGTGAGTCCATGGGTTGCTCCACTGGAGATTGTGCCTTTCCTTGGCTTTGACAGCCCCACAGCACCCATCTGAGCCCCTTCACGTGTGGAGCAGGCTGGGAGCTCGGGTGGGCTGCTCCAGCTGCCCAAGAGGCTGCTTGGTGTGAGGGTAGAGGGAGGTGGTGGGTGAGAGCACCTGGGGCTGTGCTGAGGGCTCGTCTGGGGTGCAAACCCTCCGCAGTCCCCAGGGATATCAGCCTTGGGTGCCACGGGGAAAAAGTGCCTGCTCCCATTTCCTTGCACAGCGATGAGCTGGGAGGATACTTCCCCATGGCATGTCCCTCTTTCCTCCCCACTGGGAGCCCCAGGGCCACCCCATTGTCCCCCAGCCCCTCCAGAGTCAGGAGGGGAAATAGAGTGCTGCTTGTTCCCTCCATCTGGGCCAGCTGTGGGGTATCTGTGTGTGCTATACCCGGGGAATACCCAGTTCCGGAGGAACCACCAGAATTTTGGAGTGGGGAGGCAGAAAGAAGCAGCCAGAAATAGACACAGGGGAAGCGCTGGCATCAGGCTCTGCCCAGTGCTCGTGGCAGCCCCACTTGGGAGGACATTCCCCCATCAGCAATGGCAGCATCCCTGGCTGCAGTCCTCCGGGATGCTGATGCCTCAGCATCCCAGCATCACCGCCCTGGGATCACCATCCCAGGATTTCCATCCCTGGATCACTGCAAGAGAGGGTACAGCAGAGGGAGGGATTTTTCTGGGCAGCGGCACCGGCCCAGCTGTGGCAGGGAATTCACATCAGGCAAAAGGGGAAGGTTGGTCCCAGGGACGGTTTGGGTTGAAACAGGGCCAGTTCAGGGCTGGAGACCCCACAGCACAGGGGAGACTCAGCACCCCAAGCAGTCCTGGCATCTGCAAGCCCTGGAGGGGTTGGGGGCTCAGAAATGGGGCAGAGGGGTGAAACTGGAGGGAAACAAGAGTCCAGATCCATTCTGGGAGAAGGCTGAAAGCCAGTAGCCTTTGGGGAGGCAGAAACAGAGCAAGCTCATCATCTCCTCTGTGTGAGGAGACAGGAAAAGCGACTGCTACCTGTGATTTCCCCACTGAGGCCGAGCACGGGGGGACATGGCAGTGCCCAGCTGAGCAACAGGAAAACCAGAGATGTAATATTTCCAAAGCTGCCTGCGAAGTGTGACATGTCTTTCCGTCCGGGGCTTGAAACCACTCCCGCAGGAGCAAGACCAGGAGGGGGAAGAAGGGCACCAAAACACCTTCGGACCTTCTGGAGTGCTGCCTGCCCCAGGCACCATGACCGCAGCCTTGCTGCTGGCTGAGGTGGCAGGAGAGGCAGCTCCAGCAGCAATGCTTGAGGGGGTGGAGAGGCTGGAGGGATACAGGGGTACTTGAAGAACTTTGGAGGTGCCTGAGGGGCTCTGAGATGCCCAAAGAGCTGAGAGGCTTTTGGAGGACCCACAGTAAGCAGGGGAGCCCGGGGTTGCTGGAGAAGCCAGGTGTCTCCTGGAGGGATGTGATGCTACATTGATGGGGAAGCCCCTTGACCTGAGAAGAGGTGATCAGTCTGTGGGGGAACCCCTTCTTCCACAGGAGTCAGGAAAGGGACAGGATTGGGGTGAAATGGAAGAGACTGAGGCATGCAGGGGGTGTTTTACAAGGGGGCGTATGAGGAACAATGTCTACCTGCAGCACTGACCATCACCTGGCACAGTGTGGGTGCAGTGGAGTGATGAAGGACATCTGCCCACTGGCTGGGAGGGGACCTGTGGGGCAATGGAAATGCCAGAGGACCCAGAGATGCTGTCAGCCCTGGTCCACAACACTCTGCCGTCTCACACTTGTGCCATTTTGTGCTCCACAGGCAAAATGGAGCCCTTATCCTTCAGTGGAGATTTCTCCAACATCTTCTACCTTTACAACTTCACCTACGACTACAGCACAGCCATGCCTGACACTGCTATCTCATCCTCTCCGTGCCGGCCCGAAAGCTCTGTCCTCAACAAGTACCTGGTGGTGGTGGTCTACTGCCTCGTCTTCATCCTCAGCGTGGTGGGCAATGGGCTGGTCGTGCTGGTGGTGACCTCCAGCCACACCAGCCGCTCCGTCACCGACGTCTACCTGCTCAACCTGGCTGTGGCAGACCTGCTCTTTGCTTTCAGCCTGCCGCTCTGGGCCGCCTACCGAGCCCACGAGTGGGTCTTTGGCACCGTGATGTGCAAAGCCATCTCCGTGCTGCAGGAAGCCAACTTCTACAGTGGCATCCTTCTGCTGGCTTGCATTAGCGTGGACCGCTACCTGGCCATCGTCTACGCCACACGGGCTGCCACTGAGAAGAGGCACTGGGTGAAGTTTGTCTGCTTGGGCATCTGGGTCTTCTCCATGCTGCTCTCCCTGCCCGTGCTGCTCTTCCGTGAGGCCTTCCGCTCACCCAACAACGGCACCGTGTGCTACGAGCGCATCAGTGGCGAGGACACGGCCAAGTGGCGGGTGGTGCTGCGGATCCTGCCGCAGACCTTCGGCTTTGTCTTGCCCCTCCTGGTGATGCTCTTCTGCTACGGCGTCACCATCCACACCCTCCTGCAGACCAAGAATGCTCAGAAGCAGCGGGCCATGAAGGTCATCTTCGCTGTGGTGCTGGTCTTCCTCATCTGCTGGCTGCCCTACAACATCACGCTGGTGAGCGACACCCTCATGAGGACGCGGGCCATTGCCGAGACCTGTGAGAGGAGGAGCCGCATCGACACAGCCCTCTCTATCACGCAGGTCCTGGGCTTCGCCCACAGCTGCATCAACCCCATCATCTACGCCTTCATCGGTCAAAAGTTTCGCAACAGCTTCCTCAAGATCCTGGCACAGCGTGGGCTGATCAGCAAGGATGCTGTTGCCCGCTACGGCCGCGCCTCCTATGCCTCCACCTCCGGCAATACATCCACCACCCTCTGAGCCCTTCTTGGACCCAGCCCTTGTGGCTCCCAGCAGGTCCCAGCACCCCACACACCTCAGCATCCTCATCCAACCCCCTGGAATGTGGGTGGTGATGCCACGGGGATGGGCAGGGCCACCACTGGATGCTGGACCCCAACTGGAAGGGGGCTTGGGTGGCAAGGTGGTAGGACCCTATTGCCAGAGGAGTGATGTCAAGTGTTGCCCGCTCTCCCCTCTCTTTGGGACAAAGCCTGTCACCCTGGGGATTCTGTGAGCCTGCTGTGGGGATGGTGTTTTTACCCAATGACTGTCCAGCAATAAAGGAGTTGGTGGGTTGGTCACCCATGTCTGGCTCCTCTTTGCCACGGGAAGGGAGATGGCAGGACAGGGCCAGGGCACATCTCTGAGGACAGTGCCCAAACGGTGGTGCCAGCTGAGCCTGTCAGAGTGTGGGTAACCCTGCTTCCAGGACAGGGTTTGACATCCTGTGCATTCCCAGAGGGGACCCAAGCCCTGGTTTTGCTTGCTACAGCTCCCCAGACAGGTCCTGGCACTTCCCTGGTACAGAGGTCTCCATGTGGAGTCTATCCCACCTGGGGACAAAGTCGTTCCCTTCCCAACCCCAATCTCAACCCCAGCAGAGCAAATCACTGAAAGATCCCTGAGCAGCCCCTCACACCGAGCCAGCCCTGTGACCCCTGCCTGAAGGGTGCCAGCAGCCCAGGCACCCCCGCTCCCCCCAACCATGGTGTCAGGATATTGTTGTGCAAAGGACTGGGAACCTGTCCCTTACACAACTGCGATGTTTCCGCCCTGGCTTGGGCAACTGGGGCTGACGCTTGACTGGGGTCAAGGAGCTGAAGAAGGGACTGTGACCCTGCTGGGGACTCTCCTGCCACTCTGTGTGCCAGGCCTCAGGATGCCTGCCCTGGCACTCCTAAGCATCTCTCCACTGGGGTCCCATACTCCATTGACCTTGATCCAGGTTCCTAGGGGTCCATAACCATGGGGACATCAGCGGATGTCACCCATGTGCTAGCTCATGGGTGGGTACGGGGTTCCCCCAGCACCCAGGTGGGAACTCTGGGGACTCGGGGCAGAGCAGGGTCAGTGGGGGTGCTGAGCAAGGAGAGCCCATCACCTTTGCATCCGAGAAACCTCTTGCCCAAGTGGTTCCTCGCAGCGTGGTAGGAAGCCAGGGCTGTTGGCCAAGAGCTGTCTACCCTCCCCACTGTGGGATGGTGCAGGCAGCGGCTCATCCTGGCTGCAGCTGGGGCACCCGTTTTGGGCATGGTTTCCCCCCAGGAGGACTTGAACACCCCCCATGCCAGCATTCCCCCACCCTACACCCAACCTGGGTGTCAATCTGGCAGTGACCGACAGATGACACGGAAGCCACAGGGGTAGCAGAAATGAGTAGTTTTCCTCTTTGTGGACCAGCCGCAAGAAAGACACATCTCAAACCCAAAATGTCGGGTAGCAGGACCTGCATGCAGGCCCCAGACACCTGGGTCCCCAGTAAGTCCAAGAGGAGGCAGCCAGGGCAGGAGGTGTCCCAGACACGGTGCCAGGGCTGCTGTCCCCGCTCATGTAGCCTGCGGGTGCCTTTGCTGGTAGCAAATCAGGCAGCAGCGGCCGTGCTTGCCCATGTCCACGGAGCACGTGTGGCACACCTTTCCCTGGCACAGCCTGCTGGGAGAGCAGGAGGTGAGAGCTGAGCCATCCCTGCGCTGTGCCAGCGCCACCCCCCATTGCCCCCATAGCCCACCTGCAGTTGTACCGCCGGGAGAGCAGGCGGAAATCCTTGTGGCAGCGGGCGCACAACCCTGGGTCGCGGGGCACCGGACTGGGCACCGGGGTGTCAATGCCCTCTGTCTTCTGCCACAGGGCATCCTTCTCCCTGCGGGAGGGGAGGGGTCAGCCCTGGATTTGCCTGGGCTCTGGTGCCCTCCTCTGGGCAAAGTCGTTCCCTTGGGTCCCCTTGCCCTTGCGTGGAGTCCCCGGGGCTCTCACCGCAGTAGCTCCAGCAGCCGCTCCTTCATGTCGCGGACGAGCTCCTGCTGCCGTGCCTGCTCGGCGCCGCGCGTGGCCTCCCGCTCCAGGGCCTCCCGCTGCGCCCGCTGCAGCGCCGATGCCCAGCGCTCACCGTCCTGCCGGGCCCTGGCGCGGGGCAGTGGCCACATCGTCCCCCTGTCTCCCAGATGGTCGTCTCTCCATCCCTCCAGGCATGCGGATAAACCTCCCGCCGCTGGATCCTCCCTCGCTCCCTCCCTCCCTCCCTTCTTTTCTCTGCTGTTGCCCATCCATCCTCAAGCTCCCTCCCCATCCTCACAGCCACCTTGCCATCTGCCACCCATCCGTTTCCCCACTGTTCATCCATCCTTCTCCACACCCGTACCCCTGGCCTTCTGCCCACCCACCCATCCATCTACTCACCCCAAATTCATCCCTCTGTCTCTCCATCCACCGTCCCATCTCCATCCATTCATCCTAAAGGGATCCCTCCTTCCCTCCCTCTATCTACTAATGCCAAATCACTCCATGCCTCTGCCCACCTACCTATCAGTCCCAAATTGACCTCTCCCTCCAGTCCTCCCCCCTCAAATCCTTCCCTCCCTCTCCCTGCCAATCCCCAGCAGCTGCTCGGCTGTGTCCAAGCAGGACATCATTGGGGGTCCCAGGGGAAACCATGTGGCAGGTGGACATAGGAGGTCCCACTGTGGGGTGATGGGTGGTGGAAGTAGGAGTCCCTGCCCAACCTGCTGAGCTCCTCCTGCAGCCGTGCCATCTCCTGTCGCTGGGCCTGGAGCTGCTGCCGGCTCTGCCAGGTCTCCTCCTGTGCTGCGGCAGCCAGGCTGGCCAAGCGCTGGGGGAGAGTGGGGGGTCAATCCTGGACCTCAAACCCCCACACCACCATGGGATCCCCTTGGACTTGCCCATACCATGGCCATGCTGGTGACCGTGCTGGGCTCCTCCTCTGCTTTGGGGTCTGGTGGGGACTCCTGGGGACCACGGGCGAGCTCCAGTGCCTGTTGCAGCACCTTCTCCACGGCAGCCACCTCATTTGAGGCACCAGCATCCTCCAGCGTGTCCTTCCGTCCTGCCGCCACCAGCGCTGCCTGGCATTCCTGCAGGCGTGAGGTCAGTGCCGCCACCTCTGCCAGCACCTCGGCCAGCTGGGTACCCCGCTCCTCTGCCACCTCTTGCCACCTCCTTGCTTCCTCCTGTGCCCGTGCCAGCGCCCCTCGGTCCCCTGCTGCCACCGCTGCCTCCAGAGCCCGCTCCAGGAAGGAGTTGGTTTCCCGCAGCGCCTCAGCCTCACGTGCCCACAGCTGGGCCCGCTGGGCACTGCCCTCCTCCCGCCGCTGGTGCCGCAGTTCAGCCCGCGCCAGCCGCGCCGCCAGCGCCTGTGCTGCTGCCTCACGCTGACCCAGCTCAGCCCTCAGCTGGGACACCAGTGCCTGCAGGGATGCCTCTGTCCCACCCGGCTGCTGGGGCACCAGTGACAGGGAGCCCAGCATGCACCTTGTGCCAGTGGGCAGTGGGGACATGCCAGGCTCTCTGGCACCATCAGGCTGGGGTGCTCTGCCAGCACCATGTGCGTCCTCCAGTTCCTCTACATCCGCATCCTTCATCTCCTTCTCATCCTCCTCCAGCTCTTCATCCTTCTTTTTCAAATCCTCCTCCATGTCCTTCTCCACGTCCACTTCCACATCCTCCACCTTCACCTCCTCTTCATCCCCCTCTTCCATGTCCTTCTTCACCTCCACATCCTCCACATCCCCTGCTATATCTTCCGTCTCCACACTCCCTGCCTGCAGGGCAGCCAAAGTGGGTGGGCATGGGTGGGCTGGTGCCCCACGGGGTGCCACAGTGGGATGGGCAATGCCATCGGACCATCCATGCGCCACAGTGCCGGTACTGTCTGTCTGCAGGGCTGTCTTTGCTGGGCTGCTCCTGATCACCGGGCTGGGCCGTACCAGTGTCCTAGAGGGGACACAGGGCTCAGGACTACCAGGGCACCCCCAAGGTGAACAGGGCATCACCACCCTCCATTTGGGCTCCCTGGGCACAGTCAGACTTTAGGAATTTAGGGGGCAGCAGGGCAGAGGATCAGGGCTGTTGGTGCCACCAGCCTGAGCACCCGCAGAACAGGTGGCACCCATCAACCCAAGCCTTGTGTGCCTGTGGCAGTGCGTGCACACGAGCGTGTGAGCAGCAGAACAGGTGTGAGTGTGCTGGAACAGCTGCATCCACGAGTCCCCCCCACAAGTGTGCCTGGGGACAATGGCGTGCAAGCACACACGTGTCCCCATGTGTCAGATGGCACAGAGTCACGCTGTTGCAGCAGGGATATACTCGGCAGAGGACGGCTCTGTGTGTGTGTGCGTACATGCATGTGGTGTGTTTGCAGGCACAGGCACGGTGTGCCAGTGACTGTGCCCTCCTGGGGCCGCATACGGAGAGCTGGCACATCTGGGGTGCCGTGTGGGGTCTAGGGCAGTGGGGCAATGCCCACATGCTTCTCTGAGATGCTAAGCCCCAGGTGCCTCTGATGCCCCTGACACCCCCAGTGCTACCAATGCCTCTGGTGCCGCCACCGTCCCCAAGCTCACTCAGAGAACATGGGCCAGGCGGTGTCCAGGTCATCCCTGCGCAGGGCCAGGTGGAAGGTGACATGGTCCAGCTCATAGAGGCTTCCCAGGATCTCTGCCCGCCGTTTGGGGCTCAAGAAGGGGCTGCGGGCGTAGTACCACTCGCTGCAACCACAAAACAGGCTCATGCATCCCTCTATGCCCTGGACAGGCACACACCGCCTGCAGCACCTCTGCTGACTGGGTGCTGCAGGGCACTGCCCACCCTGGCCACGTCCCCCACCACCACGAGCATCCCCTTACTGTGCCCCGGCTCTCACCAGAGGCTCTCAGGGTCAAGAAGGCAGAGCTGCAGGGACTCTGCCAGCTGCCGGTGCACCAGGCAGTACCGCAGAAAGGCTCGGCCCCTGCCCACAGGGGTCTTCAGCTGCGGGGGAGAGGGAGTTATCAATCCCTGTCACTCCAGTCTGCCCCCCCCCACACCTCCACCCCCAGCACATGCAGGGGGAAAGAAGGTCTCCAGGGCTAGGGCTGGGGTGCAGTGGGGATCCCAGAGGGGAGAAAACCATTTATAGCACCAGTGGGCGTATCCTTGGTGCCCAAGCGAGTGCGTGCTTGCGCACAAGTGCGTGTGCACCCATAAGCAAGCAAAAGCCCCTGTGTGTGCACAAGCCCCTGGGTATCCCACCAGCCCATGCCCACCTTGTCCAGGGAGGTGACGAACTGAATGCCTTCATGCTCCTGCCGGCACCGTGCTAGGCCCTGGCACAGGAAGTCCCAATAGTCCTTGCGCTGCCCAAAGAAGCTCCTCTTCTCCTTGAGGTCAAACTGGCAGAGGTACAAGCTTGGACTTTCTTTTTTTTGGGGTGTCCCCTGTCCCCCCCAGCCTGTCCCCTGTGGGGCTGGGATCCAGCCAGCTCCCCCAGCAGGGTTGGTCTGGGTGTCCCTGGCTGTCCTCTCTTCACTGGCTCCATGCCTCAATTTCCCTTTTTGCAGCACATGTAATTACACATGTGGACAAGGGAGAGCCTGGTCCCGGTGGCTGGGGATGCCCAGGGCCAGACAACACTGGCTGGGGTTATTCCACCCCCAGGGTCCCCTCTGCTCTCAGCTGTGCCTAAGGGGAAACTGAGGCAGGGAGCAGCAGGGACCGAGGAGCAGCAGTACCTGGAGGAGGAATTCTAGCTGGGCACAGAGGCTGTGCAGCTCCCGGCTCCCGTCCATCACCGGCAGGTTCTGCTCCTGGTAGCTGCGGTTCAGCTCGGCCACGGTCTCTGCGGGAGGGCAGGGCTAGGTTGGCATGGCACCCTCTGCCATCCTACCTCTCCCCCCACTGCCTCGCAACTCCTGGCCTCAGGGATTGCTGATGGTGGGTAAAATCATAGAATCATAGAATCTAAGTTGGAAAAGACCTCCAAGGTCGAGTCCAGTCATTAACCCAGCACTTCCAAATCCACCATTAAACCATGTAGCCAAATGCCACATCTACACGTCTTTTAAATACCTCCATGAGTGGTGACTCCACTACTTCCCTGGTTAGCCTGTTCCAATGCTTGATAAACATTTCCGTGAATAAATTTTTCCTAATATCCAATCTAAACCTCTCCTGGCACAACTTGAGGCCATTTCCTCTTGTCCTAAACCTTGTAACTGGGGAGAAGAGAGTGACCCCCTCCTGGCTACAACCTCATTTCAGGTAGTTGTAGAGAGTGATAAGATTCCCCCCCCCCCTTGAGCCTCCCTTTCTTCACAGAGAAAGAGGAACTTGCCCTGGGATGAAGGAGGGGAGCAGGGGGAGCAAGGAGCACAGCCACCTCCTGGGCACTGCCGGTTCCCAGGGGCTGGCAGCGAGGATGGGAGCAGGCAGCAGTGGCAGGGTTGGCACGGGGATTCTCTGGAGCAGCCCTGGCAGTGACACCCCCCACTGCCCATGACTTGGGTGCAAGGAGGGATCTGGCATGGCCAGGGTGAGATGTGCCATGCAGGGAACACGCTGGCAGGGGACTGGTTGGCACACTTACTCTGCAGGTCCTTGATGACACGGTTGAGCTCTCCTTCCCCTGCCATGGCTGTTCACAGGGATCTGCAGAGGCAGGGGCAGTGATGAGAGGTTCTAGGCTTGCACTCCCTCGGCATGCCCAAACTCTCTGTCCCAAAGAGAGGGTCTGCCCCCCCGGCTGTACCCCAGAGCTGCCTGCTGTTAAGGTGAGAGGGGGTAGGTTTAGGCACTCCCTTACCCTGCCCATGTCCCCCCACTACATGGGCCAGAGCAAATGGGGTGGACAAAGGTGTCCCATCCTGCACCCCCTTAGTTGTCCGTGTGCCCTGCCCCTAAATGTCCTCAGCCTCTGCTCCCACTCCTTGGGGAGTTCCTGAGCCTGAGCCCACCCTGTCCCTAGTGTGTCCCTATCCTTATCCCTGTTCCTGTTCGCCAGGATTCAGGATGTGGGTTTGGCGCAGGGGAAGTGCTGCTTTTGCTTCTGCTCTCGCTTCCCTCACTCACATCATGAAGAATGCGGGGGCTCCTGGGTGGTTGAGCAAGGGGGCACACCACCCCTGACATGCAGCCCCCTAAGCTGAGCTCCCTAGGCAGAACCCTCTGGCACAGCATGCTGCCTGTGTTTGGGGTTTGGGTGAGTTGTGGGCATGAGGTGGGGGGCCACAGGGCACAGTGCAGCAGAGTGATTTTGGGGTGGGTGGCAGGTTGGGGGCAGGGTGAGGGAAATAGCCCATGGAGGTGGCAGGTCTGTGACTTGTCACTGCGGGCGGTGTCTGGCTGGTGTGGGGGAGCACACGTGTGTGGGTGTGGGTGCAGGCATGCTCACAGGAGTGGGTGCACAAGGCTGCCTAAACGTGCCCAAGCGTGTGAGTGCCCCTTGCCCTCTACCACGGCAGAGCGGGAGAGAAGGATGCAGGTCTCGGGCTGCCTGCGTTCCCATTCCTGTGCCCTGGAGAGACCTTGGATGAGCTATCTTTGTGTCTGCCCACCCTACTCGTACCTCAGTTTCCCCTGGGAAGAGAAGCCCCTTACCTGTGTCCAGGAGCTGTGGGGTGCCCCGAGGCGGTTGCTGAGTGCTGGGGGTGCGCTGGCATGTCCCCGTGCCCACGCTGTGCCTGCCTGCTTCTCCTTTTGTACCTTGGGCAGGAGGAAGTGTGGGAGGTCGGTGGGGCTGCAGAAACCACAGCCCGCCCGGCCCACATCGCATCAGGCACGGCAGCACAGCCCCCAGCACCTGGCTCCCTGTTTTGGGGGCTGCCGGTTCTGGGGAAAGGGTCAGCAAGCAGCTGACCCCCTACGCAGCTTTTGCAGGGGCAGAGGAGGGACAGTGTCAGGCATGGGGGGACCCTGCTGCTCTCCCATAGGAATGGAAATTCATAACGCTTTGAAGAACCTGCCCGCAGTTTTTGTGGAGGGGGTCCAGGACCCATACTCAGCTAGAAGCAGCCAGCAGCAGCCCCTGGCACAGAGGCCACCCCCCTGCACAACAGCCCCTGGGCACTGAGACCCCCGCAGGAGCTGCAGCCCCCCCAGCAAGGACCACAACCCTCCGCAGGCATCTGCCCTCCACATGGGGGCTGTACCCAGAGCCAGTGTGTAAACTCTTTCCGGAGCATTCTGGACAAGGCCCCCTCTTGTTAGGGAGCCCCCAACCCAGCAGTGCCCCTCATCCACTGTGCCTGGACCCCTGTACTGTGTCAGCCCTGTCCTGTGGGCTCCTTCTGCACTGGGGACTGAAAAACTCCTGTAGGGGGATGTCAGAGGTGATGCCAGCCCATCCCACCAGTCCAGGCAGGGGAACCCACTGCCATCCTGCTCCCCAACACCATCTTGGTGGATGGCCACAGCCATGCCCATGCCCTATCCTCTGCCGTGCCCCTCCTTGTAGCACACGCTGCCCCTACCTGTGCCACCTGGGTGTCTTGGAGGCCACCCGCGTCCCCTCGGCCAGGCCTTGCTCGGCACCAAAGCGAAAGTAGGAAGTGATGCTGAGTGGGAGCCTGGGCCTCCCAGCACCCTCCTGGCTCCCGGGTGGGTGTTGGCCTTTGGGGTGCAGCTGGGGAGCATAGAGGAGCCAGTGGCAGTGCTCAGGGTGACCCCAGCCTCCTCAGCGCCCCATTGCCCTGCGCCACCCCGCAGTGCGTGGCATTGTGGGCATGGGGCACAGCACCCGATATCGAATAGGGGCGTGGGCAGGGTGTTGGGTGGCGGTGGAGCATCAGCCTGCTGTGCTGGGGTCGTGTGTGTGTGTGTGTGCATGCGTGTGCAGGCGTGTGTGAGACTGCACACGTGTGCAGGCTGTGCGAGCACGACCGTGTGGCTGCGTGTGTGGGTGCAGGCTGTACTCGTGTGGCTGCTGTGGGTGCGAGGCTGGGAGGGCACCGTGTGTGCCCTTCATCGCACCCACCCCTGTGCCTCGTGCCAGGCACCGCACGGGCGAGACCCCAACACCTGCAGGGGGGACGTGCCCCTGCCCGCCGTGCCACTGCGGCGGCCTGGCAGCAGGGTCCCCCGTCCCTGCCCCAGCCAAGGGCCAGGGCGGGGGTGCCGGGGGCTGGGGGGGCACAGAAGACTCTCACCCATCCTTGGCGTGGGTGCAATTCAATTAACGAGGCCTGGCCCTGGTTCAGCACAGCCAATAAAGCTAATGGCCCCGCACAGGCCTGGCGCTGCCCGCCNAAATGGGGGTGGGGGACCATGGAGCCAGCGGTGATGTCACCTCCCTGAGGCTCACTGGCCCCCTCTGCCCGCCAGCCCCCTGCCCCACCCCAGGGTGCCAGAGAGGGCTGTGGGGGACAGCCGTGAAGTGTGGGGGACCACCCAAACTCCCTGCACCCCACCCTAATGCTGGCTGCTTGTTAGGAGCCTTCCCAAGGCAAATGCAATTAGTGCCCATGTCTGGCATGGCCGCTGCCCACGCTTGGCACCAGCAGCTGCCCCGTGGGGATGGGTCCCTGCCCGGCATCATGGCAGCATCCGGGGGTGCTGCTGCCTGCTTCTCTTGGCACTACCCCGATGGGTGCATGGGGGATGTGTGGTGCCCAGGGGGGTGCACCCTGTTACTCTGTTCTCCTGCCCTGTGCAAGCCCCATGGCGAGGTGGAGGTGCCCGGGGGCGTTTGGAGATGTCCGGCAGTGAGAGGTTCTCCATGGTAATTCTGTGCCCACAGCACGGTGCATCAGTCAGGCAGGCTTTGGGGAGGGAACCCCACTGGAAGGGGGCTGGGTGGGGAGTCCCCGATTGTGTCCTCAGGCTCCTGAGAAGAGCAGAGGCTTGGTGGAGTACAAGGAGGGCTGGCAGAGGGGGAGAGAAGTGCCCTCCGCCCGTGTGTGCGCACTGCCGTTTAGGGCTAGGGGTGGGCAGGGTGTACTGTAAGGAAACTGAGGCAGGGTTGGGGCGAGGGTCGCGGATTGAGCTGCGATCGAACCCACGGTGTGCGACCTCCTGCACCCCCAAAACTGACGGCGCTGGAGCGGGGGACCCTGTTAAGGTCTGGCATCCACCCCAGGGGATGCCGTGCCCGGAAGGCAGGCGGGTGAGCGCCGGAGGTGCCGAGCCCCGAGCCCCGTGTGCGGGAGGAGGAGAAGGAGGAGGAGAGGGAGGAGGAGGGGGAGGAGGGGGAGCGTGTCGGAGCTGGCTCCCACCCAAGCACTGCAGGACAGGGGCGGGCACGGTGCTCCCTGCCTGGCTGCCAGCGCGCAGGCGACGCTGGGGGACCGGCGGGGGGGACAGGGCCCGGTGGGACCGCAGCCCCCCAGCACATCATTGTCGCACGGCCCCGTGCCCACGGCCGGGCACTTCGGGGGCACTGCCCGGGCACCGGAGCTTGTTGCGGCCGGCGCCGGGGGAGGGACACGGCGGGGTTCGGCCGCCCCTCCGAGCGTGCCCTGGGCAGGGGTCTGCCCCTGCACCCTCTCCCCGCCGGGTGAGCCCCGGGCAGGGGCACCATGACCCGGCTGAGCTGGTGCTTTGCCACCTTGGTTGGCTGGGGGAAGTCCTTGGTGTCCTGCCTCCTGCCCCTCCGCGCCCGCCGCCGCCGGGAGGTAAGCGGGCATCGCCGGGCACGGCGTTAGGGTTAGGGGCTGCGGGGGACACGGAGCTGGGGGGGCTCCGGGGGTGCGGCGAGTGGGGGTATGGGCTGCCGCTGGCCCTGCCTGCTCCGGGCAGCTGGGGGTTAAACCCTGCATATGCATGCCAGGGTGCAGGGCATGTCCTTTGTCCCTCCTTTTGCCCCCCCACAGCGTCTCACTGTGACCCTCTCTTCCCACACCCGAGGACCCCTGCAGTGCCTGACTGGAGAGGATCTGCTGTACAGCCTTTCATTCTAAGGGATCTGCTGGGATCCCTGTGTCCTTACGGAGAGACCGTAGAGGCAAGGGGTGTCCCTGTGTCCTTATAGAACCCACAGTGGGAGCACTGTGCCCTGCATGAGGCGACCCCAGTGCCCATAAAACACCCACCACGAGAAATCCCTGTGCCCATAAAGTGGTCAGTGTGGGGCATCCCTGTACCTGTAAGCACCTGGCACTGGGGAGCACCATGCCCATGAGGTACTCAGTCAGTGTGGGCTCCCTGTGCCCAGGAAACTGCCCAACATGAGGGACCCCTGTGGGGTCACCCTGTGTAGGGCACCTCTGTGTCCGTCAGCGCCTGGCGTGTGTGGGATCCATGTGCCAGAGGATTGCCCCACAGGGGTTCCCCGTGCCCATGCAGCACCTGGTGTGGGGACTTATTCTTCTCTGCCACCCATGCTGCGGAAACTGAGGCAGGGAGGGGGGGAAGCTGTTGGGGGGTGCTGGACTCCCACTGCGCCACCCTCACTTGGTTCTTCAGCCTTTGGGAAGCTGCCCCATGTCTGGCGGGATGGCATGGGACACTCCAGCTGCACCATGCCAGAAAAGCAGGTGCCAAAGCCACTGCTGGGCAGTGCCTGAACGAGTCACTGCAGGCTGGTGACAGTTCAGTATATGCCAGGACAGGGACACAGCCTGGAAGAAGGAGAGGCCTCTGACTGCTTGGGGACCACAGCGTGTGCCGGAGACACAGGATCGTGAGCTAACAGGAG
>VZTA01027209.1:55543-67150 GCA_013398855.1 Mohoua ochrocephala
CGGGCTAGCATGCGGGACAGGGACACTGGACTGGGGGAGGCTCTGTGGAAGGGTTGTGTGGTTGGGGAGGGTGGGAAGCTGATCCCCCACGACGCCCAGCCTGCGTCACTGGCCGGGGGCTCCACCATTCCCTGGGGCAGAAGCTCTGCTACTCCACTGAAGGGGAGAGAAACTCGGAAAACTGGAGGGATCCAGTTAGTTGGGGGGGTTCGGGACTCTGCATCCTCCCCAGTCACCAAGCTGGGTCCCGGGGCCCAGCGGGTTGCAAAATCCTGGGTGGACCTGAGCCTACAAGACTGCACCCAGGTGTCCCATTGCCCTCCACCCACCCTGGCTTTGCAGTCTCAGGGGAACTGGGTGTCACAGGTTCCCNCCCCCCCCGCACTCTCTGCAGTGCTGGGCAATGAACGCAGGTCTCCCAGCTCTTGATTAATTTGGCATCTCTGTCTGGTGCCTCTTCCAGCCCAGGACACCTGGGTCCCCTTCCAGACTCCTTGGCTCTGTGCGTTGGGGGGCCCATGGCTAGGGATGCCTTTGCACCTCTGCTTCTGCACTGTGTGGGTGCTGGTCCCTGGAGGTGGGTACCCGTGGGTGGGTATCCAGGTGACATGCCCAAGAAGCCCTCCAACCCACACCTCTGCATCCCCCCAGCAGTTCCCAGCCTTGGGGGCAGGAATGCTAACTGAGATCCTGCCAGTATGGAGCTGGGACTGGGTTGTTTTGTGGTATGGGCTGGTTCCCTGGCTGGCAGAGTGGCACTGGGTGGGCAGAGTGCCCCTCCAGCAGCAGGGGGCTGGGGGGCATAAAGCTGGGTGCTGGGTTGGTCCCCGTCTGGCACGGTGATGGTGTTGGCAACGAGACAAGCAGAAGGGACTCTGGGGGGTGGGAATCAAAGGAGCAGCTCTTTCACTAGTGAGGATAATTGCTGTTAATGAAGCCATGGAGGCCAGGGCGGGATGGGGGGTATGTGCATGGAAGATGTGTCGGCATCCCTGGGCATCCCAAGGGGTCCCTGGGAGCGGGGGGCAAGGCCTCTTCCCGGGGCACCCTGCAGCACTGATGCTGCTTTGCATATGCAAAGGAGCTCATGGCATCATTAGGTCTCGCTGTCACTCAGCAACTGCGGCGTGGGAGCCCCTGTCCTGGGGGAGCTTTTCCCACGGCTGCTGGGTGGGTGACGACACGTCTGAGCACACACACGTGTGTGAGAGTGTGTGTGTGTGTGTGTGTGTGTACACACCCACCCGGGAGGGTGGCACCGGCTCTGGGGGCTGCCAAGGGACCACCCACGAGTGGCCCTGTGGGAGCAGGTGCCCAGGGAAGAGGGGCTTACACGCACACGAACAAACGTGTGTGAGTGTGCCCATGATGGCTCATGGACCTGCACATGGGAGCAATGTGCCCGTGCCTCTGCTGCTGCTGTGGCTGGTGGGGACCCGCACGCCTGCAGGTGTGCACGCGCATGCAGTGCCGTGACACACGCACCGCGTGTTGCACGCGCAGCACCCTCACAGCCCCGGGGGTGTTTGTGCACACACAGGCGTGCAGTGCACGCGCATGGCCCACCTCCCATCTGCGTGTGCACTGGGGAAACCGAGGCAGAGAGTTTTTGGGGGAGGTACCCGGCACCCCGACACTTTGGCACCATCCCTTTTGGCTCTGGTGCAGTGGGCTGGAGGAGAGCGGGGCGCCAAGGCAAGGGGGGGCCACCGGGCCTCTGCTTAATCTCATTAGTCTTGGCATGAAAAGGCGGATTTACAGGGGCTCACGTCTTCATCTGGCAGCGGGTGGGTGGGCAGGGCTGGCGTGCTGCCAGGAGTTGCCCCCCCGAAAACAGTCAACTGGGAGTTCGGGAGGGGCACTGGCTGCCTGCAGCTGTGCCAAGACTCCTCTCTGTCCTCAGCTCCCATATGTGAACACACACACACACGCTTGCACACGTTTGGATCCATCCTGCACTCAGTCACACTCGTGGCATCAGCTTCCCCTTGCTGTGGGTTGTGCCAGACAGGGTGGGCACGGCTGCTCACGCTTGGGGGCTCTGCACCGCTTTACACCCCTCCAAGAAACACCTCAGCACACGCTGCCTGGCATGTACCCCAAAACACAGCTCGACAATGAGACACCCCCAGCACGGGGCACCCTTCGGGCAGCACCCACACGTACCTGGATGTGCACACAGGTTTTTGGTGCAGATATCTGAGTTCTCACACACATACACGCAAATACATCCCAGCATGGACACGTTTATCTATGTGCATTCACACATGCTCATGTGCACACGAGTTTGCACACACACACACGTGCATTCAAGCATCTTCACCCCCTCCGTGTGTGGACGTACACAGTTGTGCCCACACACACGCGTGCTCACAGGGACGCTTGTGCACGGGCACGTATTCAGAGGGACACATGGAGATGTACCGACATGCAGGGAGGCAGGAGTGCGCACACATCTGTGCACACACACACACACAGATCTGCACACACATTTATGTGCTCACACACACCCATGCACGCACCTGTGCACACGCATTTATGCGCACACATGCGTGTACACATATGCGCACACGCGCACACACTGCACACGCAGACGTGCATGGACGCACACACACGTGCACATAAATGCACATCTGCGCACAAGCACGGGCGTATGTGCATGCACACACACACGGTATGTGCACACGCAGTTCTGGGTGCGCATACACACACTCCTATGTGCACACACACAAACATACACACACACACATATGCGCACACACAAATGCATGTGAACACACACGTGTGCGCACACACACAGAGTGCACGGGCACGCACCGCCAGGGGGCGGCAGAGACTATTTAAAGGGGTCGAGGCAGTGCCCCCTCCTTCTCCTGTACCCCCTGTCTCCTACCCCATACCCCTCTGTCCCCTGCCCTGCACCCCGTGTCCTGTAGCCCGTACCCTGTACCTCGGCTGCAGAGGGCACAGCCGCAGGTGAAGGGATGTTGGGGGTGTGGGTGGAGGATGAACTGCCACCCAGGGGAAACAGGCAGGTCAGGGCCAAGTGTCTGGGTCTTGGTGCACCTTGTTCCCGCTGATGAAGCCTCATGTTCCCCCCAGCCCCAGGACCTGGAGGCACCTCCGGCACACAGCTTCAAGATGACGAGCTTCAAGAAGGTGAAGGCATGTGGGATCTGCCGGCAGGCCATCACGCGCCAGGGCAGCACCTGCAGAGGTGAGCTGCGGCCGTGGGCACGCGTGTGCACGGGGACGTGCCAGGGAGGTCAGGACATCGGGGATGTGTGTGTATGCCTGCATACACGAGGATATGAAGGTGGGAACATGTGCCTATGCCAGTCTGTGCACACACACGTGTGCCCGTGTGTTAGAGGGAGAGCTGTGCCTGTGAGAGAGTGTGTGCGGTGCCTTTGTGGGTGGGAAGCTGGCTGGGAAGCGAGGGTGGCCCATGGAGGCACTTAGGTGTCGCACATGTCCGTGGCCGTGTGTCAGCTTCGTGCACGTGCAGTGAGTGTGCAGCGGCCACCACGTGTGTGCACGTGGGTGCGGGTCTGTGCACACATGGGGGTGCTCACCCCCCGAGCCGCGCTTGCTGCCCGTGGCACCCAGTGGGTCACAGGTGGGGCCGCGAGCCCTCGCACGTGTGCGGTGTCGCTGAGCCCCGTGCAAGGGGCGGACAGAGGAAACGGGAACAATGAGGCTTCCTGTGCTGCAGGAAACAGGCCCAAGGGGAACAGCGACTGGGGTGCGGCCGTGGCCTGGGCCATGCTGCGTGGGACCCTTGTGTCCCCTGGGGATGGGACATGTGTCTTTGCGGGGCTGCCCAGGCAGCATAGTGGTGCCCTGTGCTAGCGCGTGTCCCCGGCAGTGGCAAACACCCCTGCACTGCCCATGTGCACGTGCCCTCCATGGGGGCGCGGGTGAAAGCGTGCAACAGCAGTGCACGGGAAGGAGGGAGGGAGCACGGGCACTGGCAGCATCCCTGTGGTGCTCTCATCCATTCCAGTGTCCATGCGAGGCCCCGTGAGACCTGTCCGTGCATGGCCTCCCTTCCTGCTGGGCACTGGGGCTTGCACACAGTGCCCAGCATGGCACGTTGGCACCGTGTGTGCCCCAGAGCCATACTTTGTGTGCCTGCTGCTGCGCTGTGCTGGTGCCACCCGGAATGTGTGCGCGGCGGTGCGAGGTGTGGGCGTCCCCGCACGCGTGTGCACGTCCCGGCAGCCAGTGCCCAGTGCCAAGGTGCTCTGTGCCTGCAGTGTCAGGTGCCCCCCCTTCCTCCCCTCGTGTGGGGTGCCCCCAGACTGCCCCCCGGTACTGCTCTCCCTCCTGCCTCCACTAACTCTCTCTCCCCTCTCTGTCCCACAGGCTGCAAGCTCTCCTGCCACACCAAGTGCCAGGCCAAGGTAAGGCCAGTGCCCTCAGGTGTGCCAAGCCCTGCCTGGGGGCGCTGGGGACTCAGAGGGGGAATGCCATGGTCCATGCCAGCCAACCTCACTGGATGGGCACTCAGATGGGCTGGTGGCTCTGGGCTGGTCATGGTGGCACTGGTGTCACCGCTGGGTGAGGCTGACAGTGCCATCCTGCTGCCTGGTCCCGGACAGCACGTGCCTGTCTGCGTACAAGACTGGGTTTGGGGTGCAGCCCTTCTCAGAGCGGACCAGCAGGCATCTGTGCCCCAGTGCCTGGAGCGGGGTGCCCTTTGCCAGGGTGAGTGCTGCTGCACGTGGGTGCCATGCGCCACGGCTGAGCGCTGCCAGCTGCATGCACACAGGCTGAGCACCTCTGCTGATGCCCAGCCAGGGGCGGATCTTGCTGGCAAGGAGACAGTGGAGCTGAGGATGCCCGGTGGTGTCTGTCTATCCAGCTGCTGCGCCGGCAGAGGGGGACCCTACAGCAACCCAGGTTCTCCGAGGAGCTGGAGGTGGGCACGGTGCCCACCACTGCGCTGCCGGGGCAGGGGAGGCTTTGTGTTCTCAATCCCTTGGGGAGGCGTGTGTGCCAGCTGTCTCTGGGGCTGGCATCCTGGGCGGGAAGAGGCTGGCATGCCCCAGGCAGACAGCGTAGGCTGGGACATGCCTGTTCCCGTGCCCATGCCTGTGCCCAGCTGGGCAGGGAGGGAGAGGAAAGGGGGGGTGCTGTGCCGGGGGCCGGGCACACGTTGGGCTTTGCAGGGTGCCACGGTATGGGTGGCGGTGCAGGGCAGGCGCTGGCAGCAGCCCTGGCACCGAGTCCTGGCTGGGCTTTTGGGGGAAGCGGGGGCCGTGGGTTATCCCAGGCCTGGAGCAGGCCGGGTGAAGGTGGCTGGGAGGCTTAGTGGAGCTGTGCCAGCCCCAGGATGCTGTGTCAACTCTGGGCCACCCCAGGACCCTGTGTCACCCCGGGCAGCCTGTGCCAAAGATGCCAGGAAGGCTGAGGCCAGAGAAGGTGGCCTTGCCGGGGTGCTGTGGGGAGAGCTGAGAGGGGCGTGCGGTGAGGGGATGCCCGCGGTACGGCAGGCGGTGGCAGGGAGCATCTGCCAGTGGTTTCCAGGCAGGAGGGAGTGTCAGGAAGCGTGTGTGTCTGGGTGTGAACCCGCTGGGGATTCTCCGGTGTCTGGCAGGGGGTTGTACAGCAAGAGGGGGTTCATACCAGGGTCCCAGCATCTGGATAGGCTGTGCGCAGGGGCAGCCTGCGGCTCGCTCTCGTGGCCGGCTGCATTTCATTAGCCTCCATCACCCTTCCCACGCTTGCTGGAAGCTGAGGCCCCCTCGGTGGGGCCAGCTAGCCGAGGGGTGTGCTGCTGGGGGGGAGTGTGCATGGGGCCAGGGCCAGGGGCCTTCCGCGGAGCTCCTTTGGGCCAGCGCCCAGGGAGGGGCTCCTCCGGTCGGGCAAATGGCCAGCTGACTCACACGCCGGCTTGTTATTGTGGGGTCTCCGGGGAGGGTGTGTGTGGGGAGGGGGCTTGGCATGAAGCAAAAATGGCCTCTTGTATACCTGAAGTCCCTCACGTTTAACCCCTGCACCTCCAGGATACTTTGGAGAGGGAAGATGGACTCACCCCCAAAGTGCTGGCAGCTGCACCCCGCAATGCTTCCTCTTCCTGCCCTGGATATGCTGCCAAGGTCCTGGTGTCCCCTGGCTCTGGTGTCTCCTGGCCCTGGAGTCTGCCCCACCATGCTATTGGCAGCGTCTTCACCTTGGTTCCCATATTCGCCCCCCTGGGACTTGCTCTACCTCTTTGTTCTGCCCCTCAGCATGGCCAGCTCCCACCCAGCTGCATCCTGGCCCAGCCAGGGGAAAGCCCCCACTTACAAGCCTCAAATGGACTGGGTATAGGGGAGGGGGGAGAGATGGGGTTGTGGGTGTGGGGTGTAAAGAGTTGTACTGCTGGTAATCAGTGTGGGGTTCCAGGGGGTACCATAGGTGTGATGGGGATAGGGGGAAGGGGGCACTGGAGTGTATGTGGGGATACCAGGGAGCTTTTGGGGTGCTGGTGAGTGCCACCTCCGTGAGAAGGCAGTGAACAGGCAGAGCTGTACCAGGGAGGGGCAGGACCTATGCCCTGGCAGTGCCCTGCACCCCTCAAGTTTCCATCCTGCCCGAAAGACAGTGGGGGAACGGTGGTGGAACCCACTGCCCCGTGGTGCCAGAGATGCTGGTGGGATGCCCGGTGCCCGTGGGTGGCTGTGGAGGGGCCAGGGCAGCTGCACACGCATCAGCGGGGAAGCACAACACTGTTCCCATGCCCATGTAAGGCCCTTCTTGCGCCCTGCGCCTCTGCTCAGGGATTTTTCCTTGCTTAGCAAACCTCCCTCCCTCTCTCCAAGAGGCACGGTTGGACGGATGGACACTGGTATGTATGTGACACACACAGCCTGCCCCCTCCCTCCTTCCCTGCACCAAAACTGCCTGCCCAAAGCTGCGGGGGTGTATCTTCCTTTGAAAAGTGGGGAAACTGAGTCACAGGGCCCTGCCTGGGGCCAGCAGGAGGCAGGGAACGTGGTGTGGGGTGCAGTACTTCTGTAGCTGCGTTCAGGCGTGGGTGAGCCTGTGTGTTGGCACGTGCCCGTAGTGGCACAGCCAGGGTCTGGTGGTGACACTGCTCTCCTGACCGAGGATGCTCCGAGCAGTGGGGCCATGCAGGCATGTCCCAAATCAAGGAATGTCCTGGGAGTGTCCCTGTCCCCTGGGATGCCTTCACTCCGACTGTGGCTGGATTTTGCCATTATGCTAATTGGAGAGGCTGAGAAAAGATGGGGGACGAAGATGCTTCCTGTGGCGGGAGCTGGCCCTGTGATGGATGGTTTGGCTGGGGGACAGGGAGCGCTGTGGTGTTTGGCTGCCGAATCAGCTGGCGATTGCTGGTGCTTGGTTCTGGGAAATGGCGCCTGTGCCAGCCCCTGGGCCTGGCAAGGCTCCAGCCTGCCCTGCTCGCCCCTGCCACACAGGGGCCCACTGGTGCTGGGGGAGTGTGGGGGTGCCGGGCTGTGCCAAGAGGGGAAACTGAGGCACATCACATAGCATGAGGCCAAGGGGTCCAGGGGTTGTCCCCCAGCGTCTCTTCCCGGGGAGCCGAAAGTGCGCGTTGGAGCCGTGCCAGGCTGCTGGGCCACGTGTGTATGTGTGTGCTGTGTGTGTGAACACGGGTGTGTGAGCGCACGACCGCGCGTGCTCACGGATGCGTGCACGAGTGCACGAGCTGCAGGGAAATGCACGTGTGTGCGAGCACATCCATCTGTGTGCACGAACACATCCATCTGTGTGCACGAGCACGCTCGCGCACAGGCGGGTGGTCACATGCGTGTGCTCCCAGTTCACTGCCATCCATCCCCGCTGGCCTCATGCCAGGCCTGGGTTGTTTTTCAAGTGCCCCCTGCGATGGGACTCCGGGGGGGGGCGGGTTTGTCCATCATTAAACCGGGGGCTGGAGCAGGGCCAGGGCCGGGCAGCGAGGCATGTCCCGGCCAGAGCAATCGCTCCCAGCGCCCGCGGCGTTGACGGGCCCTTGGTGGTGGAGGAACGCTGTGGGACCCATGGCAGGGGGGTGGTGGTGAAGGAGATGTGCCACCCCTCAGCTGCTGCTGGGGATACCCCCTGCTTGTAAAGCAAGTCAGAACTAGGAAGGGAAACCGAGGCAAGGAGCCGTTGGACACTTCTGGGCAGGCTTGACTCCTGGTGATCGGCACCCTGCAGCCGTGCCATGGCCAGGGGCCCAGGCAGCGTTGGGGGGCATGGCCAGGCGGTGTATTGCAGGTTCCCGGTGACTGTGCCAGGAACAGGGGCTGCAAGGAGGAGACATCCATGTCCCAGCTGTGGCAGGCTCTTGCTCTGGGACTTGTGACTGTCCGGTCCCTGCTCCCTGCCCCAGCCACTCTGCCTCCTCCCGGTGCTGTCGAGGGGATGACGTACTGGTCACATGGGAACTGCCCGTCAGGTCCCTGTCCCCAGTGCCCCTGTTCAAAGCCACCCCCCCAGTGCTTTGGCACGGGTAATTAGCAACACCCCTGGTCTCCACAACAGAGTGGGCGGGGCGGGGGGGGAAGGAATAGTGCAGGAATATGTCCTTGACCCTGGCATTGGCCCAGCTGGGGTGGAGGGACAGGGGGCTGTGGGGCTCAGCCCTGCCCCGGTGCTGTGCCAGGTTGTGTTTGTGCAGCAGGTCCTGGAGGGGGTTTTGTTTTTTTTTCCCCTGCCTCTTTCCTTTTTCCCCTTCTTTACGTCACTGCCCAAATATTCGTCCTCTCAGCTCCAGTGGGGGGCCGGCTCGGCTGCTTGGAGGACTTGGGGCCCTTCTCTGCACCCTCGGGGTGTTGCACAGAGAGGGTGGGCAGGGGAGAGGGGATGCTGAGACTGACCATGCTCACCGCACTGGTGAGCACTGGCCAGGACTGGCCTGGGAGGTGTCAGATGAGGCAGCGGGGACCACCAGCCTCCCTCCTTGGCAGCTCCCAGGGCTGCATCCATCTTCCCAGAGCCCTGCCGTGGTGGGAAGCAGGGTCCACGCCTGCCTCGTTTCCCGCTGATTTTCTCCTTTCCCGGACCAGTTTGCATCCCCCATGGCCACCCCTCCTGAGACCTGCCCTGGGAAGGGTGCTGGGTCCCTGGGGACTCCCGGGACCCTCCAAGAGGTGGCACTGATCCCAAAACAGCTGAAAGGTCTGGCTCAAGAGGGGCTCTACAGACCCTGCACTGGGGCTTATCTCCTGTGTGGTTTCATCTCCGGACCTGGTCCCCAGGTCTCCTTTCTTCCACTGACATCTGGGGTAATGATGCTCTAGGGTGTTTGTTTTGGGTCACAGAGGAGCTGTTTCGTGTGAGGGGTGGTTTGTCTGGGGGGGCTGGGAGTCACTGGAGCCACTTTGCAGACCGCTGGACTTGCTCCCACTGGCACTTTGACCCTATGGCTCCGGGAGATACTTTGGCGGCTGTAGTTCAAGGATGTTGTCAGGACTTCTCTGGCTGTGTCCTGTGAAAGGGACACATCATGTCCCCAGAGGACAGTTCCTGTCACTGCCCCGGGGACCAGGACAGGGACATGCTATCAGTGCCCTTCGCTCACCCACTCATTTCCATCCCATTCTGTTGCTGATACTTTCCCATCTGGCTCCAGCTCTTCCTCTGCTGATGTTTCCCAGGGCCTGGGAGCCATCCTGTGGCCTCCTCCTGAGGAGTTTGGGCTCTGGGGCCTGTGCAGGGGTCTGTGCTGGAGCTGAGCTGGGGTCTATGCTGCGCTCCGCTGGTGCAGGATGTTCATTGCCCCTCCATCCTTGTTGCAGCACTCCCATCTTTTTGGGATGCCTGGTTTCTGGGGGCTGTGGTGATGGTGGGACTTGTTTAGGGGTGTCAATGGATCCTGGCCATGGGGTTTTGTCCCTAGAGTGTTGGCTGTTGGGATCTGACCCTGTGCTCTTGGGTGCTGGGGAGGGCAGAGGGGCTGGCTGGCGCTTGCTTGGGAGGGGGGTGAGGAGATGCCCTCCAGAGATGTTTGGCTCTGGCACTTTGTCCTTGGCAGCAGGAAGGGTCCACAGTGGCTTTTGGTGCTCCCATCCCATGGCACTGTTGGGTTGCTGTGGAAACTGAGGCATGGAGGGGCTGGGAAAGATCTCCTGGAACTGGGGTGTACTCACAGGGATGGTGTCCCCTAGGGGGACTTGGAGGAGGGCAAAGGGAGAACCCCTTACCACAGACCCCTCCCTGGAGACTTTTGAGGGGGTGGTGAGGTAGGAGGGGTGTTGGGGTCCTGCACCGCTCCAGCAGAGCCAGTTCCAGCCTTTTGGCTGAGCCCACGGCTTCAGGACGGAAATGCAAACAGGAACGGGGAGGCGTTGGGTGAGAAAATGTCAACAGCGCTGGGCCGGGTGCCTGGCTCGCCGCCTCCCTGGCCAGCTCGCCACTCTCTGGGCTGCTGCTGGTGGGCTTCCCCTCTTCGCTGTGGGGTCTCCTGGCACTGAGCGCTTGCTTGTACGGCAGGGCTGGGGGCTGGGTTACCCCAGGGGCAGCCAGGGAGACCAGGGCTCCATCCATCAACATGCAGCCCCCCGAGGAGGAGGAGGAGGAAGGAGGAGGAAGGGAGACAGGAGGAAGGCCAGGGGGATGCTGGGCACACTCCAGGTTTGGGACAGGCAAGGGGGGTCTGGCATGACTTCACATGCTGAGGGACAGACGAGGCTTTTCCCAGCATTTTGGCTTTGATTTTTAGTTGAGAGGCGGGCTGATAAATCTTCACATGCTCCCCAACGCTGGGGGTGTGGGACACCCAAGGACCAGTAGTCGGGCACTTGGTCCCGCATATGGCAGGGGGGCACCAAGCTGTGCCAGGGGGTGCCGGGCGGGCCCCAGGCAGGGCCCCACACACCGGTCCCTGCCACCCCCCCGCCAAGGGCACAGGGACGCCGGTGGCGTCACGCGGGGCGATAAGGCCCCGACCCCGCTGCACCCCGCCGCCCGCCGCGGCCCCTCGGCACCGGGTGCGAGGCGTTTTGAAGGGGGCGGTGGTGGAGGTGCGGGGGGGGGAATTTTTTTTTGGGGGGGGGGCTGCCCACCTGCCGGCACCCCTACCCCAGGGCCAGCTGCTCGAGTCAGGCTCCCGGTTGCCTTTAAGGGCGTTTTTGGGGGAGGCGAGGGGAGCGGAGCGGGGCCGGACTTGGAGCGCGCCGTGCAGCTGGGGAGAGGGAAGAGAAGAAAGAGGGAGAAGAAGCGAGAGAAGGGAGGGGAGCGGTGGAAAAAGTCGACCGGGACCCCACTCCTCCCCAGGGCCGGGGCCGGCGCCCCCGGGCTCCCCAGCCCCCGGCCGCCCGGGGGGTGCGGAGGGGAGCGGGGAGCCGGCAGGACCTCCCTGCGCCCCTCCATCGCCGGGGTCCCGCTTGTGGGGAGCGAAACCCTTCGGCTCTCCCCCTCCTTCCCTCCCCTCCCTCCTCCCTCCCTCCTTCCTTCCTTCCTTCCTCTCTCCCGGGGCAGCGGCGGGGGGAGAGGTCCCGGCGCCTGGACGCGGGTCCCGGGGCGGGGCCGGGCAGTGTCCCCGGGCCAGCCCCCCCGCTGCCCCCACCCCGACACGCCACGCCGGGAAACCGGGACTTGCCGGCCCTAGCCCCGGGATCGCTGGAAGGGGCCGCCTGGGCGCTGGGG
>VZTA01027209.1:73012-120183 GCA_013398855.1 Mohoua ochrocephala
GGGGCTGGTGGGGTGGGCGGCAGCCCTGCTGCGCCTCGTTCCTCGCATTCCTGGGCAGGGCTGCTGGGCGGCGGGGTCGGCGGCGGGGGCCAGCCGGCAGGAATGCAAACACCGGTGAGGGGGAGAAGAAAGGCCGCTGTGTCTGCCACGGCAAAGCGAAGCCTGGACCAGGGGTGTGCGGGTCCCCCTGCCTGTCCCACCCCTCCCTGCACCGAGGGATGCAGGGGTCCCTGCGGAGAGAGATGGTGGCTGTTCTGGGGGTCGCTGCAGTCCTCTATGGAGTGATACTCTCACCGGTCCCGTGGGGCAGGAGGGGTGCTCGTGCACCTCTAGCTCAGGAACTGGACTTCCCTAGGGAGGGGTCCATTGCCTGGGGCAGGGTCTTCCTTTTTCTCCTTGAACTGGGGGCACGTTTGAGCCAAACTTGAGAGAGGGACGGAAGCTGGAAACAGCTTTACGTTCCTGCAGTCCTTGTGAAACTGCCTTTCTGGGATGCGAGAGTGCCCTACAGCCTGGGTTGCTGTCTCCTGTGGATGGGAAGAGTGGTGTTGGGTGAGCACAAGGCCACGTTAGACATCAAAGAATCCTCAAGGGCAGGGAAATAAAACCACAGGCACCCCATTTTTTTCCCTTTTCCAGCCAGAGGTGCATTTGTAGCCTGCAAACTTCCTCATGCCGACAGCAGAGGAGCGCTGGGCATGGGCCCTACCTGGCCGTGGGACCGGTGTGTCCCATGGTGGGGGAGCTGCGCATCTCCCCCCATCTCTGGCCCTGTAGTTGGGGCTGGGCGGGGGTCAGGGGCGCTTGTTGAGCATCCCCAGAGGAAGAGCACGGCAGTGTGCGGGGCACGGTGCAGGGTACGGCACAGCCCTCGTCGGCTCCGTCCGCAGCAGCGGCTCGCTGCCGGAGAACATTCCAGGGAGGCTGGCGCGGGGCCAGCGCCGCGGGGCAGGGAAAGGGGCCTTTTATGGAAGCGTTTCTGCATTAGAATAAAATCATAATAATAATGCGCAGGGGAAGGGAGCGGGAGGAGGAGGAACCCCTGAAGAAAACAGCAAGACGGGCTGGGAACAGGCTGGCAGCCGGGGAGGGGAGCAGGCGCTGGGCATCACCCTCTGGGGACCAGGACAGGATGGGATATGGGTGCTCCAAGTGGGGTGCTTGGGGCAAATCCTTCTTTCTACGGCCTGGGGCAGGAGAGGCAGAGTGGGGTGCGGTGGGTCCCCATGCTGCCATGGTAGAGGACCAGCCCCTGAGTGGTGTTTGCCATCTTGGCTCCATCCTGGGATGGGGCAGGGGATGCTCCTGGTGGGGTTTGTAGAGGACAAAGTGCCCTGAATCACACCCTCCCACTGCTGTTGGCATCTCTGGGCCAACCCAGGGCCGGAGCGCCTGTGCCCGCTGCCCCGGCACCGACGAGGTGCTGCCTCTCCCACCCTGGCATGCTGCTGCTTCCCGACGGACTGGGGTGCACGCAAAACCCAAGGTTAATTGTCAGTAATTGCCGCTGGTAATTAAGGTAACAATAGCCGGGCTGTTCAGCTGGCAGCTGCAGGAGCTCACGAGGCTGGGCTGGGGTTTGTTCCAGGAGCTGCTCTTGGCATCAGGCGTCCGCCCTGCGCCGCGCCGTGCTGTGCCCGCCGTGCCCACCCGGGCTGGGGCTGGGGCTGGGGCTGTCCTGGCTCCCTGGCCAAGGTCGAATGGCACAGCTGCCATGGCCCTGAGCCTGCTCCCATTCCCAGGAAGCCAGCCTTGACCTTGGAACGCTGCCTATGCTCCTGCCTGGGGTGGCAGCAGTGCCCCTGCCTGGGGTGGCAGCAGTGCCCCTGTCACTTGCTTGGGTGGGTGCTGTTTTCCCTGTGGGGTGGGTGGGGGGTGAATGCTGCCTTCCAGCCTCTTCCCATGCCATATGTTGGACAGGCATCTTCAGGGACTAATCCTAGCTCTTTTCTGCTTCCTTGCAGGCTGTGACCCCCTGCTCCCCCACTGGCAACTATGAGCTGGTAAGTGACACCTCCATTTTGAGCCATGGGTGACAGCCAGGGCTCTGGGGATGCTAAAGCGTCCTGCTCTGGGTAGGGGGCTTTCTCTGTCCTGGGGCTTCAGGATGCGAGTCTTCCACCCTCAAAACCGCAGGGGTCCTGAGCTGGGGGTAAGGGCACCCCCCTTTTGGTGCTGTGCCCCCCACCATTGCTGGCTGAAGGGCATCCCACAGCTGAGCAGCAGAAGCTGGAGCAGCCCAGCCATCATAGGACTCCTGGAGCTGGAGCTTTCAGGGAAGAGGGGCTTGCAGGGTTGCAGAGAGGGACAGGCAGATAGGACGTGACCATCCAGGGCTCCGGGGTCCCCTGGCGCAGAGGGCCTTCCCTCCCTGGCCAGATCTGGGGCGGTTTTTTGCGCACCCGGAGATGGCTGTACCAGATGTGCCTTTGGCTCGGGGCGCCCAAGGCCATGCATTTGCAGCTCTTGTTATTGTCACCCTTTACTATTGTCTCTCCTGGGGGGCTTTAATGATCTGCTGGGGCCAGGGCGTCGCACGGCCTTTCCCACCCTGTCCTCTCTGGACACCAGGAGAACAGCTGGACGCATCATCTCCGTTCACCCTGTCCTGGGGAGGGCGGGTGTGGGGGTACTGGGCAGACAGCCACAGTCCTTTGTCACACTGCTCCAGGCCATGACTGGGCTCTGGGGGTAACGGGGCACTGGGGTGTCACCTGGAGCCGGGCCATGCCCAGCAAGAGGTTTGGGAAGCATGACATGATGGTGCCTACCGGGCAGCATCTTGCCAGCAGAGCAGCTCCCCTGCCCCGTCCCCAGCCTGGCCATGCCCGTGGCAGCAGGCAGAGCAGGCACGGGCAGTGGGGAGACTGGCATAGCCTGGGGCCGGTGCGGCAGCCCTTCCTTTTCGCTCCAGACGTGTGCCAGGGCTTGCTGGGGCAGGCGCCGGGGAGAGGAGGCCCTGGCAGGGTTTCAGCTGGGGCTTGGCAGCCTGGCAGTGCCGCAATATCCGTGCCTCACACGGGGCCCTGGGCTGGGCACCCCATAGCTGGGCAGGGGTCTCACCTGGAAAGTGAGCGTAAGGGGCATGACCACCTGCAAGCTCGTGAGGGCAGTGCAAGAGCCCAAGTGAGCGAGGGCATGGGGTAGGAGTGGAGCATGCTGCCTGCCCTGGGGCCTCACGGTGGTTATCTGCCCTGGGTTTAATCTCTGCCTGCACCCCCTGTCCCTGCCAACCTCCTTGGGCACTTATCGACAGCAAAAATATGTTGGCTTCGAGCTGGGACCGTTACTGTGGCTTTGGGAGGAAATCGAAAGGGGTTTGCCCTGTCTCGTGGATGGAAATGTCTGCTCTGGCCCTGCTGCCTGGTTTTGGGGGTGACCTCCATCCTCCTGGTCCCAAGACTCCCATCTGGGGACCCACCCAGCTGGGTCATTTTGCTGTGCCACCCCCAGGCACCACAACCACCATTCCCAGACAGAGGTATCTGTCTCCTCCTTCATATATTTGGGGTCCAGACACTTTCCCCCACCTCAGGAAGTTAATTCCTGTCCCCAGCCTCCTTTCAGAGCTCTCTCCGGTGGCATGTTGCCAAATTTTCCCCTGTTTTGAGCATCTCAGACCCTGGCTCTGCTCCCACCGGGGTCCTTCACTGGCCCTGTGGGATCAGGCTTATCTTGGGGAGCTGGTCCTGCTGGTGGCCAGCGGCCAGGCTGGGTGTGGGACTGCGCTGGGCTTGCCCTGTTGCTTACTGCCTAGCTGTAGGGTCTGACCGTGGAGGATCCATCTGGAATCCCAGGGATGTGGGGGGCACCAGGTGCCCATCAGGGAGCAGGCTCAGGGTTCAGCCAAGTGCTTCCCATTGGCAACAGCGGCCCAGTGCCAGTGGCGGTGGCTGAGAGGCAGGATGGCAGCATCCTTGGTACCTGAGTATCCCGGCTCTGCACTTGGGTTTTGGGGGATTCCCGACCTTCAGGAAGAACGCACATGTTTGGCAGGCAGGAAAGGAAATGGGACCGTGGTGCATTTCCTGGGAAGCACCAGAAATAGCCAGGGGGAACTTTTGACCCTGGCCCCGCTCTGTGTGTGTCTCTCTCTCAATCTCTCCTCTCTCGCTTGCCTTTTTCTCATCCTCTCCTTGCTCCTGCCTGCAGCCATCCCCGGGGGAGAGCATCACCAAGCAGGTAGAAGTCCTGGTAAGTGCAACCAGTCACAGAGGTTGGTCTCTGCCTCAAGACCTCCTTGGCGGTCACTCGTACCTGTCCCATTGCTGCAAGCACCCCCTGCAGCCAAAATCTCTGAGCCTGGAATGCTCCTGTAGTTTCCCCACGTACCTGGGACCCTGAAGTCCTCTCTCCCTGCCAGCCAAGGTGATGGTGGCCATGCCGAAGGCCAAGCAAGGTGCCCAGAGTTGGTGGCAGAGGTGGTGGTGGAGCCCAGCATATTGGGGGGGCCGAGGCTTTTGCTGCAAAGCTGGCTTTCCTGTCCCGGAGCTGGGGATCTGTTATTTAATCTGTGGACATGAAATTGCTAAGACAGTGTAGACAAATGCCCTGCCAAAGTCAACGCGGACAGCTTCCCCCCCGCCCGCAGCCAGCTCGCCGGCCTCCCTGCGTGTCGGGGCTGGGACCCAAGGGATGGAGGCATGATGGTTCCCACGAGGAAGAGGATGAAAGCCTTCCTCACCTGAGATCTGGCTTTGCCTCATCCCTTTGGTTGTCCAGGAGATGTTTCCAACCCTAAGAAAGAGCATCCTTAGCTAGAAAAATCCAGTCAGAAACCTCCTTTGCTGGCTTTGCTGTCTTTCAGGGAAGTTTCCTGGTACTTCTGAAGCCCTTCTTTTGCCTTTCATCACCCTTTCCAAGCAGAAGGGACCCGCAGGTTTTGGATGCTGCCAGGAGCTTGGCGACATGCCAAGCCAGGGACTGGAAGGCATATTCTTGATGGGGTTGGCTGAGGGATCTTCAACCCAAAGTGACTGGGATCAGCCTGTCCTGCGCTGGGCTGGACTGGGTTATACTGGCTTGGCTGGAGTCTCTCTCCATAGGGGACGTTCGCAAGGTCTCCCAGCCCAGCGGCGGGCAGGAGTGTTTAATAACAGGAGCGCTTGCTCCTATCAGCTGATCGCAGGCTGACTCTTCCTCGTGCAGGGGCTGGCGGCAGAGACGCAGCGCGGCTGCGGCTGGGAAGGGGGGAGCAGGGCAGAGCCCGGGGAGCGGGCAGAGCTCAAGGGCTCTCAGCGGGGCAGGGGACACTGGAGGGCCCTGGCTGTGGGCACCCGCTGCCCTGGGTCTGGAGGGTGCCAGGAGTGGACCCGCCGTGGCGTGGAAATGGATTAGCAAGGGGCTCACTGCTGTCCAGGTATGGGGAGGGAGAGGGGCTCTGGTGTCCCCAGCTTGCTTGCCCTCCTGTGCCTCAGTTTACCCATGCGGGAGCTGGAGGTGAGTCCTGGTTTCCCCATGTCAGCTCTCTGTTGGGAAAGGCAACAGAGAAAAAAGGAAGCTGTTTGGGAAACTGCTGCAGCTGGATGGGGTGACATGGACTGATGGGGCTCCCCTGGCCAGCGGGTGTGGGTGTGGGACCCCAGAGATCTCCATTACGAACGTTTGGGGCACTGCACGAGCCGCAGTGGGGATCCCGTCCTGATCGCTGGTGGGCAATGCAGGGACGAGCCCACATTCAGGTTCAGGCTTGTTCCACGCACCCTGGCTCTCCCAGGAGAGGTTTCAACTCTCTTTTTGTTGCATTGTAACTCCTTATTTGCCCTCAGCAATGCTGGGGGGTTTCTGGGGTGAGCAGGCAATTTGGGACACTGTGAGGAAAAACTGGAGGGGGAATTGTCACTACTGTCCAAGCACCTCTGGGCACTGAGGCGAAGCTGCTGCCTTCTGGAGTGGCTTTGGCTCGGGGGGGGGGACATTGTCCCCAGGCCCCAGGGCTGCTGAGCCCGGCTCTGCTCGGCAGGGCAACCTGACCTTGAAAGGGGCATGCAGGGCTGGTGGGGGGTGACGCTGGCTGTCCATGGGAGCAGCCCTGGGACTGTGCTGGGTGGGCAGAAGGTGGCAGGCGAAGGATGTCGGGGAAACCTCTCTCCCACCTCCTCCCGTTGCCTTGGGTGTGCTGGTTGCGGGATGCCGCAGCCCCGAGGAGAGTGGCAGCAGTCCTGCGGCTCTGGGGACCAATGGGGCATCCCAGGAATCAGCTGCAGGATGCATCTCTTATTTCTGATCCTTCCAGGCGTGTTGCCTGCCTGAGATGAGTCTTTAAATGACTTCTGCTTATTAGCTGGAGATACTAAAACTAATGAGGTGCAAGTGTGTTTTTCCTCAGCGGTTTTTTTTGGAAACCCTGCTTTGTTTTTCGGCTGAGGTCACAAAGTCACAGAGCAAGCCGGCTGCAGATGAAATTTTCGAGGCCGGAGAACATGCATAAATAGAAGTTTCCTGCTCCAAGAGCTCAAACATTTCCTCCAGGCGTTTGGCTCGGTGGAGCTGGGGCCAAAGCAAACTGTCGTGCCTGGCTGGCTCCTCGATGCCGCTTGGGCAGCGAACCTGCCCCTGCTCCGGGCAGGGCCAAAGCAGCTCTGTCCCACCAGGTGTGTGCCTGCAGCCTAACGGAGACAAGAGGGACTTGTGACATGCCTGAGACTGTGCCTACCTGCTCAGCATCCTCCCCGAAGGTCCTCTGGGACCCTTTGGCAAGGCACGGGCCCCACAGTGCCCATGGCAGCTGGTCCCAGCTGCACTGGGGTTGTGAGAGTTGGGTTTTGCTTGTGGGATCAGTGTCAAGCTGCTTGTGCCACTGGGATGCTTGGTGGGATTTGGAGACAGCGATATTTTGGGGGTGTTAGGATGCTCTCTGCAGTGTGGTGGGGGTGGGATGCTTTGACAGCACCATCACACCCGGGTCTAGCAGGACCCCTGTGCTGGCTGTGGCTGGGTCATGGCAGTAACTTGCTTTTCCTCTCCGGTTCTTTAGGATGCCACAAAATCCCCCAGGAGTGGGCAGTCACGCTGCAAAACATCCAGGTAGCTGCCTCAGTTTCCCCTTCTGATGACCATCTCTGCTCTGCTCTCCCACCAACACCTGCTTCTCCAGAGGTGCTATACCTGGGAGATGCTCCCAATGGAGAAGACACAGGGGTTATGACCCACCACCCCCAACCTGGGTCCCCAAGACACCCCAGGAGGACTGGGAGCAGGGGAAAGGCTGCAGGCAGCTGTGTCCCCGTGTGTCCCAGCCTGTCTTGCAGGGTGGGAAAGGGTCCCCGTGCCCCCTCCCCATGCCGTGTCTTGACAGCGGTCCCCTCCTTTGCCCAGGAGCATGAGCCTGACTGCAGCCATGGAGAGCAGCTGTGAGCTGGACCTGGTGTACATCACGGAGCGGATCATCGCCGTCTCCTACCCCAGCACGGCCGAGGAGCAGAGTTACTCCAGCAACCTCCGTGAAGTGGCCCACATGCTCAAGTCCAAGCATGGGAACAACTATGTGGTGAGGGGCACAGCCAGGTCCCTGTCAGGCTGGGGAAGGGGCTGGGGCGCTCAGCCGCTGGGGATGGGTGCTTGCAGGGGATGGATTCTGCACCCTTGTCTCCGTCTGGGCTCTGTTGAGGGAGGGTCTTTGCACTGTGGTGGATAGATTTTTTCTTCACTGAAGATCACCAGTCCCTTTCAGACCCCCTGGGAGTTTTTGGTCATTGTATTGCCCTGTGGCAAGGTGTTACTCAGGGTAATGTGTCCCGGGAGGCCTCTCACAGCAGGATTTGGGAAGGCTTTGGGGTGAGGAAGAGGCGAGGTGGCAGCAAGGGAGGAAGATGTCCTCTCACTCTGTTTTTCATCTTCCCTAAAGCTTTTCAACCTGTCTGAGAGGAGACGTGATATCAACAAACTTCACCCCAAGGTGGGTCACAGCTGTGAGAAGCAGCGGGGGTCTCGGGGCCCTCAGGGCAGGCCTGTGTGCAGGACCACCTCCCTGCTACAAGATGTCTGGGGGAGGAACAGCACCTTTTCTATTCTACCCAGCCGAGAAAAACCCTGGGAAAAGCACTGGGACTTCACACTGTGTTTGCGGTATCTCAGCCTGACTCCCATTGCCCTCCCAGCCCCCCATTCTCAGCCCAAAACTGGCTGTTTGGAATCTCCTGGAGACCTCTCTAAGGCATTGTCCTCATCCCTGTAACAGTGGGGGAGCCCTCAGAAGCTGAGCCAAGTAACCTGGGGTGAGGGGCCTGAGATCTGGGACCACGATGGCCTCCCTGGGCCAGGGATCTGGGCAGTGGGGTGCAGGGTTGGGGTTGGGAGGTGCACGTCAGAGCAACACAGTAATGCCCACCCTGGGTAGGTCCCCTGGGCTTTGCACACTGGCAGGCTGGGGACTCTGCCTGGGAGTGCATGTGGATGTGACCCCAGGCTGTTCCCCCTGTTCAGGTGCTGGATTTTGGGTGGCCTGACATGCACACCCCTGCGCTGGAGAAGATCTGCAGCATTTGCAAAGCCATGGACACGTGGCTCAACGCAGCGACACACAATGTGGTGGTGCTGCACAACAAGGTGGGCAGGACCCGTCACTGAGGCACAGCGATGGGGGCACTGGGGGTCTGTGGGGCTGCAGGGATCGGGCTGAGCAGCCTCAGAGGCTGAGAGACATAGGGAATGTGGTGGTTTGTGGCTTGGGGTGTGGGTAGGTGTCAGCACGTATGTGTCGACTGGTGTGCGTCTAATAAGGGTTGGGGCATCTGTGGACTGGTGTGTGCATATAGGGGTCAGTGTGTGCCTCTGTGTGGGGTGGCTGTGCCCGGGTGCTCACAGGCCCCGCTGTCCCCGTGACACCCCTTCTGCTGTGTGCCTGCAGGGGAACCGTGGCCGGCTGGGGGTCGTAGTGGCTGCCTACATGCACTACAGCAACATCTCAGCCAGGTGAGAGAGACATGAGGTCCTGGGGCGGCCCTGGGGCCCACTGGTGACCTCCATCCCAGTGGTGCTGGGGTGCCGGTGCCAATACTTTCCTTCAGCCTCATTTGCCCTTTCGTCCCCACAGTGCTGACCAGGCTCTGGACAGGTTTGCCATGAAGCGCTTCTACGAGGACAAGGTGGTGCCGGTGGGACAGCCATCCCAGAAGAGGTGGGTCCTGGCACGCCTTTGCAGGCTGGGTTTTTTCCCCATAGGGTGGTTGGATGCAGGGCTCCAAGGGGGATGTTCCTCTGTGGGTTCTGCCCCTGAGCTGCCTGTCTGCCCTCCAGGTACATCCATTACTTCAGCGGGCTCCTCTCTGGCAGCATCAAGATGAACAACAAGCCCCTCTTCCTCCACCACGTCATCATGCACGGCATCCCCAACTTTGAGTCGAAAGGCGGTAGGTGCCCCCAGCTGCTTCCCCAGCCTGCTTTCTCCCACGCCACCACCCCACACTGCCTGGCCAGGCTTGTCCTCCTTGGGGGATATTTTCTGCCATTTCCTTGGCAATTTGAATTTCCCTTTCCCTCTCAGAGACCGTTCGCTCGCATTAGCAGGGCGCTAACCTTTTCTGGCAGAGATGCCCTCGGGGGATGCCCTCCCGATGCTGGTCACTAACCTGAGCTGTGGAGTGACATGACACCTTTTCTGACAGCTTTTGGAAGGATGGCACCAGACTGGGATTGGGGTTTGGGATGCAGTACCGCGTCCGGTGCTGGTAACTCATGCAGGTCATCGTCCCACCCCTATCCCCAGCCCAGCACTTGCCCTAGGTCCTACAGGACCCAGACTGTGAGGGCTTTGCCCTTTCTCAGCTCATCCACAGCATCCTTTCTGCCCGTTGCAGATGTTGCCCTTGGTCGGCGCGGGCTGGCTGGGGCGGGGAGCGGCTGTTTGCCTTGGCTCCCTCCCTGTTTGGATTTCTCCCCCGTGACTAATCCCTGCCCTGGCCCCTCCGCCCAGCCGGCTAACAGCAGTGTGCCTTTTCTCCCCGCCTTGATGTCTTCCAGGTTGTCGACCCTTCCTGAAAATCTACCAGGCCATGCAGCCCGTCTACACTTCGGGGATCTAGTAACTATCTCCTCGCCACGGGGCTTTCCTCCTGCCCAGCGTGGGGGGCATGGCAAGCGGGGGAAGATGGAGAGGGTCAAGGACAAATCCCCTGTGGTCTTGTGCTCTGTGCTTAGTCTGTTTGGGGTCCAGGGAACCGAAAAAAAGGGGCTTCCTTTTTTTTGGAAGTGATAACTGGCTGTACTGGGCCACACTGGACCCTTCTGCTGAGAGGGCTGTAGTGACTCCGCGTATCAGCAGAGGGAGCCTGGGGCTGCGCGGAGCCTGGGGCTGGGTGTCCCCGGAGGGAGTGGGGACAGGGACGGGGGCATCTCCCTGGGAGATGAAGGCATTTCTTCTCTCCCTGCCTCGATTAGTCCTCACAGATCACAGGATACTCTTAGCTGGAAGGGACCCAGAAGGATCATTGAGTCCAGCTCCTAAGTAAATGGCCCATACAGGGATTGAACCCACAAACGTGGTGTAATTAGCACCATGCTCTGACCAGCTCAGCTAATATCCTCTTTCTTTCTCCAAAAAAAGATTTTCCCCCTATTTTAATCTCCCCACAGTTTTTTTCTGATGGTGATCTTGGGAGCAGGCACTGGCGAAGGCAAAGCAGGAGTTGATTTCTCCAGCCTCCCAGACACTCTGCCAGCACCACATCCCAGTCTGGGTGGGACCCCTGGCTCCTGGTCTCCCTGGAGGGACCAGAGCACCTCACCTCTGGGGTATTCCCATCTCAACCCCCAGGACCAGGATCTCACTTCCATGCAGCCATGGGTCCCCGTTAGCTGAGATTTACTTCCATCCCGGCCTTGCCTTTCAGCTTTTAATAGACTGTTTATGGGATGCCTGTAATAAACTCCAGGTTTATCTTGCCTGTGAAATCCAACTCCTTTCTTCCCTTGTCCCTGGCTGCTGACGCCACCGCCCGTCGGCAGCTTGTCGGCGGTGCTCTGGGAAGGGAGGGCTTCCCGCCGGGAAACTGAGGCAGGGAGAAGAGCCTTCCCTGAGATTTCTCCCTCTGTGTCCTAAGCCCCACTTGAGCCGTGGGAGCCGGGTGGATGGCTGATAGTCCAGCCTCGGCACTTGGAACCTGGGCAAACCCTCCCACCCAGCAGTTTTTGCACCCTTGCTGAGCTGTGCCTCAGTTTCCCCTTCCCGTCCTCCTTCCATTGGGAATGGGTGCCCCTTGAGGTGGTGGGCGGGACCCCTGTCAGTCACAGGGAGGGCCAGCTCTGTGCTTTTTCCTGGCTGGTTTTGGGTGGGAGAGCTGGTTGAGGTGGTGCTAGGAGTTCTTGGGGGGCTCTGCACCGCAGCTCACATCCCCCCACCGTTCCTCTCTGCAGCAATGTGCAAGGAGACAGCCAGACGGGCATCTGCATCACCATTGAGCCTGGCTTGCTGCTCAAGGGGGATATCTTGGTAAGGATCCTCAGCTCAGCTCCCGCCGTAGGAAGCAGCTGGGGGCAGGTCTTGCCTCGGGACCCCCAGATTTCCCTTTGCCTGGGTCTGGGGGCTTGTCCTGATGGCCCATCCCCGTTCCCCTCTGCAGCTGAAGTGCTACCACAAGAAGTTTCGCAGCCCTACCCGTGACGTGATTTTCCGCGTGCAGTTCCACACGTGCGCCGTGCACGATCTTGACGTCGTCTTTGGCAAGGAGGACCTGGATGAGGCCTTCAGAGGTAACTGCCCTGGCACTTCCCTGCTCCAAACTCCCTCATCCTCCTGCCCCTGTAACTCTGGTGTCATCATGGGGACATCTGGGCACCCATCCCAGATCCACCCCCGCCGAAACAGGGCACCCCTGCTCCATCTGCAGGGTGTGGCACTGCTCGGGAAGTGGTGGCACCATCATCCCTTCCGTTGCCAAAACCATTACTGATGCAGAGGGGCTGCCTCAGGGTGGTTGTGGGGGCTAAGATGCACTGTCCCATGCAGGGATATCAGCTCCCTAGCAGCTCCCAGCCTTAGGCTGGCCTGTAGGCATGTTTGGGGTGACTGGCTACTACTGGAGGTATGGATGGAGATAGTCCCTTTATTCTGCTCTCTCCTTGCCAGATGACCGCTTCCCCGAGTATGGGAAGGTGGAGTTTGTGTTCTCCTATGGCCCTGAGAAGATCCAAGGTATGGCTGGCTCAGTGCCATGGGGGTTTGGAGCTGGATGCTGTCTCCTTTCCCTCTCCTCAGCTGTATCCCCTGCTCCCTCCCTCGTGACCTCCACCTGCCCCATTGCAGTCCCTTTGTCACCAGGGCGGGATGAGGCATCCAGGCAGTAAGGCTGATCTTACCATAGTAAACATCCATGGATTCCCTATCTCTCTTGCTCTCTTCCCCAGGAGTCTGCTCTCCAAAGCCCTTGCTGGCCCAGGAGAGATGGAAGGAATGTTTGGCAATGAAGGACTCCCTCGCTCAGAAAGTCCAGACCCATGCACACTCACTGTCAGTCTGTGTGCTGGTCTCTAGGCAATCCTAAAGCCCCAGGCAGTCTTGTACACCTTGTTTGTGAGTCTCGATGTCCATCCTGTGCTCATCCATGCCTCGAGGCTGCCCTTCCTGCAGGAGTCTCCTGCCTTGCCCTATGGCTCCTGCTCTATTTTCCTTGCATGCACTTTTCTCCACCTCTTCCCCCGTTCCACCCTTGCTGGTTCCGTTGCCATCCTCCCTGACCGTCCTGCCTCTTTCCAGGCATGGAGCACCTGGAGAACGGGCCCAGTGTTTCTGTGGACTACAACACGTCTGACCCTCTCATCCGGTGGGACTCCTACGAGAACTTCAACATCCAGCGCGAGGACATTGCAGAGGGGGCTTGGGCTGAGCCACCACTGCCCAGCAAGCACCTGGAGAAAGGTTAGGGCTCACAAGGTGGTCAGTGGCCAAAGTGTCCACATGGAAATACCCCCTACCCCAGGAAAGGGGACACTGGTGGGCAGCAGAGCTGGGGACAGGTGACTGCAGGTGGGAGCAGTCTGGCCATGGGATGGAGGAGGAAGATCTCGTGGACTTTGCCTTCTGCCACAGTGCCAGGGAGCTTAGGCTCTTCTTTTCAGCACTTTGCTGTTAAAGTCCTGTTTGCACAAGCAGAGTCCAGCCCCAGTTTATGACCCAGAGCTTTTGGAAGTCCAAACCCCATGTCTGCAGGACCGTTAGGCATTCCAGCTACTTCCTCATGCTGCAAGCATGGCAGGACGTAGCTGTGCCTTAGTTATCCCCGGGGGATGAGGATGTCTTACTGGCCTTGGAGGGTCTGCTGCATCTCTCAGAGCTGAGAAAAGCCCCTTGAGCCCCCATTTTGTTGCAGCAAGTTGACTGCTGTCACCCACTTGGCAGGAGCGGGCAGGACTTGTATGGTGAAAGGTGATGGGCCCCTGTCCTGGAGGCAAGGCCAAGCAGATGCCTGGACTTTCCTGGCCAGATCTGGAGAGGCGTCCCTGGAGCAGGGACTGCTGCGGTCCCTGATGTCCCCGAAGGTCACCGGCTGCTTTGAGTGGGAGCTGTGGATGGCTGTGCTCGCTGAGGAGGGTGGGGGCCTGGGTGCCTGGGGCAGGCGAGAGTGTCTCTGCTATGGTGGTCACATGGAACCGGACCCGAGGCGGCTCTGTGCAGCTGGCACGGGCACTCGCCTTGGCACAGGGCAGTAAACAGGCAACTCGTGATGTGCAGGCTCAGCTATGTGGTAGGAGCTGGGGAGCTGTGGGTCTAGCCTCAAGCTGGCAAGACAGCCTGGCAGCCCCCTCCTGCCTGCAGAGACCTGAGTGCCTCATCGTGTGTGTTCCCCTCTGGACCCTGGGCCAAAGCTTCTGCACCCCCAGCCCCTCACAGGGCTGCAGGGGTACCCCAGGACTTATCTCTCTCCTCTTATGGGGGTCTTGGTGAATATTTGGGCTGCAGAAGTACCCCAGGGTTCCTTTCCATTCCCCCTTGGGGGGTCTTAGCAGGTGTCAGGGCTGTGGAGGTGCCTCCATGCGCCGACTGGGCTGTCCTCTGTGCCGGGAGGGTGGCAATAGGGATTGAGGGCACCTTGAATTTTTAAACACTGTCCCAGTTTGGAGATGAGCCGGGACTGTGGAAGGGTGAAGCCGCAGGCAGGAGGCCACCCTCTGACCCGTGCCAGTACAAGCAGCTGCAAGAAGCCCATCTATAAGGGGTCTTTCCTCAGCTGTCCCGTGGGCCACTTTGAGCAGTGGTGGTGAGAGTCAGCGTGGGCTCGAGGGGCTCCCGTCTTCTGCTCTCTCTGTTGTCACTTTTCCTCTTTTCCAGCCTGTCCCAAGCCAGGATGGGGACTCTGGTGTCCGGCTGTGCAGGGGGGGGTCCCTGTTTATGGTCGCTCTTGCCTTATTTGGTCAGGGAATTGCACGCCACATTTTTGGCACCACCAGGCGTGAGCAAGCGGCGTCCGGGGGCGGAGGGGGGTGAGGTTGGCACCGGGACCCACGCCGGGCTGGGATCAGCCGCTGCTCCTTGTCCCTGCCACCGCCCGTCCTGCCACTCGGCGAAGGCTCCCCACAGACCGTCGCTGCAGCCTGGGCCAACGGGATCGGGATCGCCTGCCAAACGGTGGGTTCCCCCATGCCGCACCTCTGCTGGCCTCAGCTGCTCTCACTGGAGGTGGATGCCCTTTCTCCAGCAGCTTTGTCTCAGCGTGGAGCACCCATAAGGGCTGGGGGGTGCCTGGCTGGGTGGGATGGTCCTGTGGGACCCCAAAGCTGGAGAGGCAGGCGGGTGGCTGGGGATGGTGCCTGTCCTGGTGTTCCCCTCGCTTCTGCTGCGCTTGTCTGTGGGGACTTTGGAAAGGGGAGACTCAGTTTCAGTGGGGTCATCAGTTGACTAAGATCTTCCAGATCAGGGGGCATGAGAGGGGGATCTGTGCCCCCACATCTTGCCCTCTGGCTGAGGGGACACAGCTGGATTCAACAGACTCTCTGTGAGCCACTTCCATGGGACAGGCTGGCCCCATCAGCGAACTCACTCTCCTGCTTTACTCAGGCAAGGTCTCTGCTGCCCACTGTGTTTGGGCTGCCCTGTGGTCCTTAGGGAGAGTGGGCTATGCTGGGATACCCCCACAGCCTGTCCTTCTGCCCCTCATCCATGTCCGCACAGCATGGGAAGGCGAGTGGCTCTGCCTGCCTGCCTCCCTCCTCCTCGAAGGGGCTTTGGGGTCAGTGGTGGCTGCATGGCGGGTTCCTGCTGCAGTCCCCATGGCCATTGGTTGGCCGAGGGTGTTTGAAGGCCAAAGGGAGGTGATGCATGCTTCTTCTTCCGGCTGTTTTTGCAGTTGCCAGCACTGTGGTAGCTCTCCTTGGGGTGCCACGCTGGCTCCAGGGAGGCAGGAGGCTGGAAGCTGGATGTGGCATTGCTGGGTTTGCAGCTGGTTGGAGGATAGCTTCAGGGAAATTTTTGGAGTACCGCAGATGCTGGTGGGTAACTCTGGGAGGAGATCATTTATGGCCTGGTTTGGTTTTGCTGAGAAAACCAAATGCTGATGGAGAACAGGGTGCTGGGGCTGGCATGGAGTCAGTGGAGGGGTTGTCCTCAAGGTCTGGATGTGTGACTGTTGTGGGGGGACCCCAAGCTCTGCCATCCCAGGGTGGTGTGAGAAAATGCGAAAGGGCCAGGCACGTGTCCCCAGCCCAGCAGTTCCCTGTAACCACTGGTCCTTGGACCCACCATGGGCTGGCCCTGCCTGCCCCATCTTTTTACCAGGCCTGGAAGAGAGTGGCCAGGGCCTGGCCAAATCCAACATCTGCAAGAGAGTTTCTAAATCCCCACCTGAGTCATGGTTCTGGCGTAGGGCTCCCCTGCAGCTCATCCCCACTCATGGGGCAGGGCTGGCCAGGGTGGGGGCTGGGATGAGCATCCCACCCTTCCAGTGAGGGGAGGTCACAGCAGAGCCTGAACCGCATGTGGCAAAGGTCAGGGGGTCCCGGAACCCCACAAATGGAGCTGGATGCTGATCCTGCACTTTTCCATGGAGGAGAAAGCCCCTCAATTGGGTTGCTGTCATCTGTTTGTCCCCCAGGAGGGTCGGCATCTCATGGGGTACACCTTTCCGAGTGGGGTCAAATCCTGTCCCACTTATCAGGAGGGGCTGAGGCTGCCCAGGAGGGCAGGCCAGGCTGTGCAGAGGTGGAGAGCCAAATGGGCCAGGCCAGAGCTGTTAAATCCATTGCTGGAGCTGCTGGCGGGCTTCTGCTCTCCTCCCGCGGCCGGATCGGTCCCTAGGCCAGGCTGGGTGGGGAGGGGGGCCACTGGCTCTCCTCTTGCCTTCCCCAGCTGACTAAAGCTGTAGGAATCCACTTCCCCTTCCTTATTCTGCCCCTCTCTGCTTCTCTCTGCTCCATCTGCTGCAAGGTAAGGGCGACTTGAGGTGGGCATTTTGGAGGGCAGTGGGGATCTGCGTGGGCTGGATGGGAATTCACAGGGAGTGTCCCCTTTGCTTCTGGTTATTCCCCATGGGTGAAATGCTGGAGCATCTATGGGCTTGGCAAGACATTTCAGCTGGAGTGTGGCTATTCCCAGGGCAGGATCTGTCCTCTGACCTGGAATTTGGGGTTGTCATGTGGGGTGGTGATTGGGGTTTGTTCCCACCGGGACCAGGACCCAGGCAAGGCCGGGATGCAGGGAGAGAGAGACCAGATGGTGGAAGCTCAGCCCCTTCTCTCTTCCCCCTTTAAACTGTCCTTGAAGTCAAAACTTGTAGCAGTTCCTGTGCTTAGGGCTGGGGCTGTCCCCTGGCAGGAGTGGGGAGCTGTCTCTGCCCTCCCGCAGCCAACACAGCCGGGACAAAAAATAAGGCAGAGAAGCAAGCAAACTTCGGAGGTTTTGGAAGGACGCTGGCTTGGCACGTGGTATTATCTGGGAGCAAACAGGGCTGTGAGTCAGGGGGCCGGCTGGAAACACTGCTCTCATCCCCTGCCGTCATCCATGGGGGTGTGGGAAACGCGCGGTTTGGGGGATTAGAGTGGAGGGAGCCTCACGTTTTGCCGAGTATGTTGGATCAGTTGAGGAGTGGAGTCCTGAGCATGGGTTCATGCCTGGACGTGGGGTGGGCTTGCTGTCGCCTGGACCAGCAAGTTGTCAGCGCCATCCCAGCGTGGATTTTGCTTGGGGTGGAGCAGTTTGGTCTCAGACAGCTCTGGAGTGGATGGGATCATGCCATACCTCCTGTCACGGAGCAGGGCAGTGCGTGCGTCCCGAAAGCGGTGCTGGCGTGTCCATGCTGTGCCTGTGGTGCTGGCAGGGCAGGAAAGGGGGTTGTGAAAACGGGTTGGCAGGGTCCGTGGCTTGTCCGTGGCTAGTTTCCACCCCTCTTTAGCTGTGTAGTTATTTCAGATGGAGAAACTCAAGTCTCCAGCAAGACATTTGAATTTGCAGACCCGTCTGGGTTTCAGCATCATGTGTGGCTTGGAAGGACATCCCCACCCTGAATGTGTCGCTGCTCTTTGGGGACAGGTGTGACGCATGCATACAGGATCCAGGCAGGGCTGGGTGTCTCAAATGAGGGGGTCACCCAGCGGGGTGACGCTCAGTGCGCGGTGCGAGGTGGGCAGGCTGTCCAGCTGTCCGGCTGTCTGTCCTGCCTAGGAAACAGTTAACGCGGCGGAGCCCTGCCTGTGGAGGAAGTAGTTAATATTCATAGCTGGAAGCTGTCTGTCTGGCTGTCCTCCCTCCATGGCTCCCACCCTCTCCGCACCTCACTGAGGTTAACTCGGGCTGGGGCTGGAGCTTGGGCGGCCCCGCCGCCCTCCCCGCGCCGCTCCCCTTCCCCTCCCGCTCCTCCCTGTGGTCCCTGTGTGGTCTGGGGCGGAGGGGAGCATAGCCGCACCTCCTCGCCTCCATCCCATCTCCGCCACCTTCGGCTCCTCCATCCTCCCCTCCAGCTCCCCGTGTCCCGGGGTTCCCCGTATCCCACCCCTTCCGGCGCCCCGCCGCCGTCCGGGTGCCCCTCTCGCGGCCCCGCGGGACACGGCGCTGGGAAGGGAGTAGCTCCCTCCGCGAGAGGGAAAGCAAAGCCAAAGGGACAAACGCCAACCCAAGCCAGCTCCAGGCCGTCGGCTCCTGTCCTGGACGGACACACGGAGCTGGCTGCGGACGCCGTTCGAGCTGCCACCACACCAGGTGCCCCCGGAAGGCTCTGGTGTTGGAAGGGGTGAAGGAAAGGGAGTTTGCTGCCTGCTCCTTCCCTTCGCCTGGGATCTTTTCATCCCCGTCCCTTTTGGTAAGTCCTGACTTTGCTTTTCTTTGGTCTGGGGGCTGGGTGGGGAATTCATGGCTGCGTTGACCCAAGGCTCGAGGGCTGGGGTTGCTTTGTGCCATCCCATCTGGTTACAGGATGAAACCAGTGATGAGGAGGCTAAACTCTTCCCTGTGAGATTCAGCTCACACCGTAGATCCTGCAAAGGGTCCCGGGACCCCAGGGTCTTCCCTGCAGGAACGCAGAGATGCGTTGGGGCCAGGGCTCTGGGTGGTGGGGAGTGGAGGCAGCAGGTGGGATGCTGCTGGGGACAGGACAGGGGGAGACACGGTGATGCCTCAGCTTTATCTTCTGCACCCGTGCAGAGTTGTGGACAGGATTTGTGCTGGTGCACGATACTGTGTGCTGCACCCCACTGCGTGCGAGGCAGATGCCTGGGATTTTGGGATGCGAGCTGACCCCCTCAGTGTTGTCGCACTTGTCCTGGACCAGTTTTTTTACTGGTTGTAGCCACAGGGTGCTGGGGAGGGAGAGGGCAGAGCATTTCTCCTCTGGGGCAGCGAGCCTGGCAGCAGGGCTGGGACCAGGCTGGGCTCAGTGCTTCTCGCAGCTGCCTCCATACAGCTGGAGCAGAGAGAGCCAGAGCAGAGCTGCGTCCGGGGCTGAGCCCAGGGCAAACCCAGCCCACGATGGGATGGCACAGTCTGCCAGGCTGGAGCTGCTCTGACCTTCAGGGATGAAATCTGACCTTGCTGCAGACACTTTGCAAATGGGGTCCTGAGAGCCTGCTGCTTTGAGGATGGCTGGTTTGACTAAGGCATTCTGTCCCATTATCCTTTAGTTCTTGTTTTTATTTTATTTTATTTTATTTTATTTTATTTTATTTTATTTTATATTTTATTCAACTTCTCAGGTGACAAGCCATAGATAGTCATATGAGAGATAGTGTGGCCCAGGGGTAGTGGAGGAGGCTTCGGAGTGGCAGTGAATGGCAGGATTTGTCTCGTGGCATCAGAGTCCAGGAGGTGCATGGGGCTTAGGACAGGGTGAACAATCAGGTGTGGGGCAGAGCAACCGCAGGATGAGGGCTTGGCTGATGGCTGAGCTGTCACAGGCCATTCCTTGCTTACTACCCTGGTACTGCTCTTGGGAGGTGGCCACCAGCCCTGCTATGTCCCCTCCTGGCCAGAGGTTCTGGGGAAGGTAGGACATAACACTTGGAGCTTTCTGTCTCTGCTATAAACTGCATTGTGCCCCATCCCGACCTCTCCTGGAGACATTTCTCCCAGCCGTGGGGCAGTACCCAGCACAAAGAATAATTAAAGCCTTTCCCATCTATTTTCTCCCTTGGCACCACGTGCTTACATTTATATTTATTTATTCCCTTTTCCTTTCCATTCCTCTGCCCTTTTTATCCCAGCCCCCATCCTGGCTTTTGCCCTGTTTCCCGAGACCAGCCAGCACCCGTGGCTGCCATCAGACAGGAGGGCTGTGCCTTTCCCCCCCATCTCCAAGCAATGTCTCAGCCTGTCCAGCATTGGCACTGCCCTTGGATATGCTGCTTTTTTCTTTTTCCCTCCATGGAAAGGGTTTCCCTCCCTCTCTTCCCCTTTTCCCCAGTATGGGAGGTGTTGTGGAGTCAAATGCTACTGGCTCCTGGCTTTACTGGCTGGATGAAGAAGCTCTGAGTCTCTGGGAGAAATTCTCACCCTTTCCCATACCGAATGCCCAGAGAGGACCTTGCTGCGTGGTCCCGAGACATCTTCAAGCCAACGGGAGGCTTTGGGGGCTCAACTGCCTCCTTGGGATACTGCCAGTGGGGATTCAGGAGTGGAAAATCAGCGATTAGGAGAGGGCCCTGACTTGGTAGGACTCGGGCTCGGTGTTATTGCCCCCCTCCGCCGTGTGGTGAGGGGGGCTGTTGGCGTGGGAGCTGCCGGAGTGCGGGTGCGGCGGCGTGGGACTGGTTAAGCCGTCCCGGCTTGGAAGTGTTTTGCTTGCAGATAGGACCGCTCTGATTTCACACTATCGTGTTAGGGCCGTCTTCCGTCCCTGAGTCAGCCGCCTGGCCTCCCGCCAGGGAAGAGTCATTTTTTCCTCCAAAAGAAAGTGTTTAACACTGCTTGCGGGACCTTCCAGGAAACCTCGTCAGGGAGCTGGAAAAACAAGAGTCTGCAGCCTAGTCGGTGCTGCGCTTGCTCTGGCAGGGGGGGATGCAGCTTGGGAACTATTCCCATTGCTGTCAGTGGCCGAGGTCCCTCTGTATCCCCAAAATCTGTCTGCCCCACTTGGAAAGGTTTAAAGGGTGCAGCTGGTTGTGGTGTTGGTGCTGACGGGTGTGATGGGAGCTGGGGGGCTCAGAACTGGAGTGCAGGATTCCCGGTGGTGACGCTGCCATGCCCTGGCTACCCCCCAGCCTTCTGGGGCTGTGGAACAGAGCCAACTGCCCGCATTGGGCTTGAGTCATGGTGCCAGGACCTTCCCGAGGAGGAAGTGCTGCATGTTCAGGGTGGGGCGGTAGCACTGCTGATGTAGAAGCTCTGGAGCAGATTGACCTGGCCTGAGAGAGGGAAGGGAAAGAACAGAAAGGATGGGAGCCTGTGTGTAGCCAGGGAAGAAAAAGTCAAGGATGTCTGGCTGGCTGGATCCATTTATCATCTGGGAGGAGAGTGGGCAGGGAGAGGGAAGGTGGGTCTGTGGTTCATCTGTCCTTCACCCGTGGGCTGAGTACATCCATCCAGCCGGAGACACAAGGAGCTACAAGGCCACATCTTGACTGCCTCCACCCGTCCTCCTATGGCCTGTGGTGCATCTCCTCCACCCTCCCTGTTTGCCTCCCTGGTGCCACACGGCCCTTTGGGGCTGGATGAGCCCTGTGGAGCAGCAACGGCTGACTGTGTGGGTAGCCCCGGCCCTTGCCAGCCGTGAAGGAGAATTGCCAGGAATGATGCCCGCAAGTAGGGCACGGGATATTTGGTGGATCTCAGTGGAGCAGGCAGTGCCTGCGTGCGAACTGGGGGGCTATGGGGGCATGGGGATGGGGAGGATCTGGCTCCGAGGTCTCTGCATGATGGCGCCGGTGGGAGTGTGGAGGGTGCCGAGGAGACATCGGATGCCGGTCGTTAAGTGTTCTGGCACACGGAAGAAATCGAAATCACCAGCTAATGGGACCCATTAGCTCCGTGCAGAGAGCCAGCAATTGATCTGGGGTCTCGTGTTCGTTTTTCCCCTTGCAGAAGTTGGGCACACGCAAGGGCCCCTGGATGGGAGCCTCTACGCTAAAGTGAAGAAGAAAGACTCTCTCCACGGCAGCACCGGTGCCGTCAACGCTGCCCGACTCCCGCTCTCGGCAGCACCCAACCACGTCGAGCACACACTCTCAGTGAGCAGCGACTCGGGCAACTCCACCGCCTCCACCAAGACCGACCGGACCGATGAGCCGGGGGTGACCGGGGCACCCAGTGGCCAGGCGGTGCTGAGCCCCGAGGAGAAGCAGGAGCTGGATCGTCTCCTTGTTGGCTTTGGCTTGGAGAGTGCGCCGCCCATGCACAACCACGTGCCCGGCCCTGTGCCGGCACGCCTGCCCGCCATGCCGGGCCGCCACGTGGTGCCGGCTCAGGTGCACGTCAACGGGAATGCCGCGGCACTGGTGGCCGAGCGGGAGACGGATATCTTGGATGATGAGCTGCCCAACCAGGACGGGCACAGCGTGGGCAGCCTGGGCACGCTCTCCTCCTTGGATGGCACCACCACTGCCAGTGAGACCGGCTACCAGGAGGCACCCCGGGTGGGCAGTCTGTCCTCCCTGCCCAACGGCCCCTCGAGCTGCAATGGGGCTGAGAAGCTGCTGAAAGAGGGGCTGTACGATGGCGAGCCGCTCTCCAATGGTGGCTACCCCTACAACAACCAGAACACCCTGATGGGCCACCACCTCCGTGACACGCTGCCTTCCTTGCGGCCCTCGGCATCCACTCAGGAGCACCTGGCTGGCTACCCACAGCGCCTGCCGGGCTCCCACGCCCCGGGGTGGCTCCAGCCTCAGCCGCTGCCCAGCTCCCAGCCCTACCTGTATGCCTACGACCACCCCGGAAGCTACCGCTCCCGGTCCTTCCCGGCAGTGGACACGGCCAAGTACGACGTGAACCCAGGGCTGCCCCAGGCCCCGGCTCGCAGCACCAGCAGCCGGGAGGCTGTGCAGAGGGGCTTGAATTCCTGGCAACAGCAAGGAGGAAGCCGGCCACCTTCCCGGCTGCAGGAGGGCGGCATGGAGAGCCACAGCCCCAGCATCTCTAGCTGCAGCCCCCAGCCCAGCCCGCTGCAGACGGTGCCCCCGCACAGCCACAGCATGCCCGAGTTCCCCCGGGCGCCCTCTCGCCGGGAGATTGAGCAGTCCATTGAAGCACTGGACGTCCTCATGCTGGACCTCGCACCTGCCGTCCACAAGTCGCAGAGCGTGCCTGCCACATCCCGTCAGGACAAGCCAGCCGGACCCCTGCCTTCCTCCCTTTCGACCCAGCCCATTGCTGGTCTCTACGCCCGGCCAACTCCGCAGGTGGCCCAGCCGAGGTCCTTTGGCACATCCGTGAGCCCCGTGGTCTCTGAGCCCGGGGGCAAAGCCTATTCTCCCGGAGAGCTGGACTATGGGGTGCATGAGTATCGGGAAACCTATTCGCCCTACAGCTACCAGCTGGCACCACTGCCGGAGCCCAGGAGCTACAGCCATGCCCCGGCCGGAGCACAGATGGGCACTGTCCCGCTCGGCACCTCGTGCTACAGCCCCGTGGGGTCTCAGCAGCAACTCCCCTCCTCCCCACCTTCCCCCACCGTCCCGGCACAAAACCAGATGCCCCTCAAGGGACCGGAGAGCTATGAAGACCTGTCGAGGTCGGCAGAAGAGCCCTTGAATCTGGAGGGCCTGGTGGCCCACAGGGTGGCAGGTAGGATTCTTTGATTCCTTGGGGGGATGGGGAGGATCGCATGTCCCGAGGTGCTGGAGCACACGGGGGTGGCCTGCATGGTGGAGCTGGGGATAAGCGATGCGGAGACTCCTTGTCCGTGCCGAATCTGGGCTTGGGACTGAGCCACCTGCCATGGAGACGTGCAGGGCAGGGGGGCAGCCTGTGCTGCTCTTCTTCGCTGAGATCCTCCTTTGCAGCTCGCTGTCTGCAGCAGCATTGCCCAGAAGTGGGAAGGGGTGGCTGAGGGTGTCAGATCCCCGCCCATCCTCACCCCATTAGGGTAACAGGGCTGGTCTGTTCCTGGTGGTGGGGCCAGTCACTGGGTTTCAGGGGGATTTCTTTGTTTTGGGGAGAATACGGAGAGTTTGGGAAAATGTTTTCGTCTCCGGCTGAGGTTGTCTTGCCTGGACCCCACTTGGGCATGGTGCTCTCCCTGCTCGGAGCGTGGTCTGGTGTAGGGTCCCAGCAGAGAACTTGCCTTGTGTTTGATGTAGCTGCGTTCATCCCTGATTTCAGTCTCTGCTTTCCCCCCTGGATTGCTGGGTTCAGTGCTTGGACCTCCTCCCTGGGCAGCTGTGAGGCTGCTGGAGTGGGGACTAGGCTGTTGCCTGTAAGCTGTAATTCTGCCCAGCTTGTCTCAGGGTGGTTTGAATCTGGACCTAGCTGTGGGGCAGTGGTCAGGGGCTGGGAAGACATTTCCCAGCCCTGCCAGAGGGGTTTGGTGCTTGGCTGGGTGCACTGCCGAGTGTCGGTGCTGTGGCTGGATGAAGGCATTAGCTCCGTGCTGTGGAGGGGAAGCTGCATCCACCGATGCCCTGCCCTCCTGCAGCTCTAGCTCAGGGGCTTAGGGGACACAAGAGTGTCCCAGCAGCCCGGGAGGAAGGTGCCATGGCGCTGTGGCAGCTTGGTGCCCTCCCTCCCCACTGCTTCGGCTGCAGTTGTTCAATTGCGGAGCGACATTTGGGAAGGGTTTGGGGCTGTGGGCCAGCTCGTGATGCTGGGGCTTGGCAGCTCCGTCCCTTCCAACTCTGTGCTCAGTCCAGAAACTCGCCCGGCATTAGAGGGAGGGGGAAAAGGCTTGGCTGGAAAAATCCAACAGCATCAACCTCCCAGGAATGGGGACTGAGTCACAGGGTGGGGGCAGGAGGGGTGCCAGTGGCAAGAATGGAAATGAGGAGGGTCAGAGAGTTGTTGGAGGAAGTTTGCATCTGTCTGAACCTGACCTCAGTGATCCAGATCAGATTCACAAAGTGTCATGGAGCTTCTGCAAAGAATTTAAACAAACCTAAGGAGACATGGATGCCCAAACTGCACTGTATGTCTGGACTTAATATTATAAGCAGCACATGCCTGCCCTCCCCTGCCACCCCATATGAAGTATTAAAATGGGCTGGAAAAGAGGACAGTTTTAAGGAGAGGAGGAAGAGTATTTGCAGTGTGTGGGAAATGGATTTTTGACGGTGTCTACCAGAAAAATCTATCCCCCCAACCCTGGGGTCAGGTCCTCAGGGCTGGGCTGAGGTCACTGTCATCTCCCTGCAGCTATTGGGCTTCTCAGGGAGGAGAGAGGCATCTGGGGGATGGTGCCCAGCCTGTGGCCACCTGTCGCCGCTGGAGCTGGGCTGTCTGTGCTGAGGTGGGGACAGCGCAGGCGGGTGGCCTGACCTCTGGCGGGAACGAGGTGTCCTGAAGCCAGTGTTAGGAGGGGACGGCCAGCAGGGACAGTGGGGCATGGACATGTTTGTTTACATTCCCTGCTGCTATAAATTGCCTGCATGTCCTGGCGCAGAGACGAGGAGCATCTCACACCTCCCCTGTTCTTGGTGGGGGAATGCTCCCGTTCCTTCTTCCTGCTGATGATGGAGGGGAAGAGATGGCACAGGGCAGCGCTGGCATGCCCAGCACCTCCTCACAGGGAGGAGGTGGTCCTGTCATCCTTTAAGTCCCTCTCATCTCCTAGCAAGGCATCTGGGATCGCTCCTTCTTGTCCCAGCCCTGAGCATTCTGTGATGGAGGGGACCTGCATGGTGCCACCCCTGAGGGGATGGTGATGGGGCATTTGTGGTGTTGCACAAGGCTATATATGGCTAGGAGCCACCATTGATTTCCCGTGTGGGTTTATGTGGTGCCTGGAGCCAGGCAAGTTGGCCGATGGAAAAGCAGCTCCAAGCAGAGACCGAGCTCCCTCAGACCCCAAATGACCCCAGACTCGTCTGCTGGACCCCAGCTAATATTTTCTCTTCTTTTCTCTCTCTCTCTCTCTCCCCCTGTCGTATCTTGTGACATTTGTCCTGTCTGCCCCTTCCTCTCTCTGTGGGGGACTGTGTCTGTCCTCTGTGACCTCCCACCCTCCTTGCACTCCCTGTCCTGGTATGCTGGCAGAGTACAACGCCAAGCTCAGGGAACTCAACAAGAGCACCAAAGTCCCCCGTCCTCCTCTGAACCAGCAACGGTCCTTCTCCGGTTTGTTCATTCCACCTCCTTCCTTTCCCCTCCTTCCTTGTCCTCCAACCTTCCCCATCCATCCTTCTTCCCTCTCCTGCATTCTGCCCTCTCATCCTTCCTTCCTTTTCCCATCTTCTCTCTCTCCTTCCCTTTCATCCTTCCTTCCCCCTCTATCACTGCATGCTGAGTGATCTGTGTGTTGCATGGATGTGGGATGGAGGGAGACTCAGGAGACCATCTCCATGCAAGATTGATCCCTTTTCTCAGCAGAGTGATGGTCAGGGCTCCCGCTGAGCTCCTCCAGCGATGGGGGAGCCCCTGGCCCTGGGTATAGACTCCCCTGCCCACGCTTGATTTTGCATCTCATCCAAGCCTGGCACTGCTTGCTGGTGGGGTTTTCATTGCTGGGCCAGTTCTGGACCCTTGCTGAATCCCCCTCCAAGCTTTGCCCTGACCATGGCCTCATCCCTTTGGGAAGCAAGGGCTGGGGTGCAGCTCCACGGAACCCAGATTTAGCCAGCTGTCAGCCCAGCAGGGTCTCTCCTACATCAGTTTAGGGGTCCCCATGGGTTGGGCTGCAGCTGGAGGGTATGGGCTGCTGAGGCTGCATTTTATGCAGTGTGACTTTTGGTCCTTGGAGGTGAGTCTGCCCTGGGTGGTGTGTGCTGGTAACCTGCTTGGTGCTTCTTGTGCACCCACTTGTCCCAGGGCAAGGAGAAGGTGGTAGATGGAGCGGGGCTGGGGAGTCACCAGCTTTCTGTGTGACTTTTCTCTCCCCACTGGCACCGTGGGTTTCTCCCCAGGAGGACCAAAGAGGTTTGAACCCTCCCAGTCCAATACAGAGTAAGGTATTTTATTGTGCCCATTTGGAGTAATCAGGTAGGAGGTGGGGAGCAGTCTGTGCCGGGACGGGGTGAGTTGGGCTGTGGTGAGGAGGAGCACAGGACAATGTCTGTTCCTCATGCAGGCAGGGAGTGAGTTTGTATCTCTCTTCCCTGGGTGTTGTGTGTCCCCGTCTGGCTTTACCTACTGAGTGCAGATCCCGAGGGCCTTGGGATGCTTCTTTGTTCTCTCCTGTCCACCGTGGGGATATCACCTGGCTCTTGCCTGGCAGTAGTTCTAGCATCTCATGGCCGAAAAGCAGATGCCTCCTGATTTGGCCTAAAAACCTGGCTCCCCAGCTGCAAAATTACCTAGGTTTGCCATCCCTCCTGTTTCCTCCTTCCTCAGCTGTTGTGCTCCCTGCCCTTCCCCAGCCCTAGAGCTGTGCTGAGTCTGAGGGCAGTGGGTTGGTACTAGGTTAGGTACTTCAGGAGGAGTGACAGTGCCACAGGTGTTGAGTGTGAGGGTGAGGAGTGGGGTGCAGGCTGCTGCTCCCCCTTTGGGAACAGGAATCTGCCATCCTGCAGCCGGCCGGGGCGTCCTTGGGAGTCCAGTGACAGTACCATGGCTAAGGGAGGCTGTATGTCTGCTGAGGGGGCAAAGCAAGCTAGGGAAAGGAGAGTTTGTTTTTCAAGCATAGTTTCCATCCCATAAATCACCCAGGGGGTCGGGGGAGCCATGCTCAGAGCCTGGGTTTCCTCCAGGCTTTGCTCCGGGCGGCCTGTGAAGTTTCCCACTCTCCGCTCCTGAACAATGAGTCCCTTTTTTCCCTTCTCCTCCCTCCCCTCCCTGTGGCCCCGGCCGCTTTCCATGTCTGGGGAGTGGAGCAGCCAGAGCTTGCTGAGCTCCTGGGTGTCCCAATGGGCCAGATCCAGCACCCTGTGGTTAGGTGACGTGAAGCCCTGGGGATGGAGCAGGGGGTCCCACGCTGCAGATGTGTGATGTGCACGGATAGCCAGGCTCCATCAATCTGCCATGGTCAGCGCTTCCCAAATGGAAAATGCAAAGCAAGGCAGGCGTGCACAGCTCGAGGAGCCAGTCCCTGCCTCTCTGAAGTGCTCGGGCCCTGCAGCTCACTTTGGAATGGGCCAAGGGATGCTCCTGGTGATGCTCCTGCAGAGTTCAGGAGAATCCATAGTGCACAAAGTGGAAGGAAAAAAAGGAAATAGAAAAAGAGTTTGCTTTATTTTTTCCCAGTATCTTCTTTCTCCCTGTGCTCACAACTGCAGGCTTCAGTCCCTCAAAGTGAAGAGCAGGACAAAAGAGATGGGGTGGCCCTATGCAATGCTGCCCATGCCTGCAAGGCAGCTTCCCAGGCACCCTCTCTGTCCCCCTGTTCTCTCCGCGGGTCTTTTTAATGGCCATCCCCCGTGCCGGTGAGCACCTGCAGAAGGGATCGGGAGTTGTGTTTCAAAGCTGCTCTTAGTGGAATTTTCCAGGCCGCCTCCGCGGCTGGAGCCAGCCCCGTTGGCTCGCGTCCCCCGCCTCGCAGCCTGGCCGCCTCTCCCCCCGAGCCGCGATTTTATTGTTGTTGCCATTCACTGGGCTGATTATTTAGAAATGCACCCAGGCCACCTCCTTCCCTCCCGCTCTCCCAGCCCTTTCCCCGCTCCCAGCCTTTTCCTCGGGCCGGCAAAGCTCGGGTGCGTGTGCCGAGCAGTGAAGAGGGGAGGTCAGCGGGCGCGAGGCGTGGGTCCCATGCGGAGCCCCGGGGAGTGAGGGGAAGCAGCTGATGGCTGGTTTTCCTCCGCCAGCCCGTGGGAAAGGAGTTGGTGTTTGAAAAGTGCATTTCCTGGAGCGTGATGCTGGCCTTTCTCCTTTTTTTTTTTTTNTTTTTTTTTTTTTTTCTCCTTTTTCTCTTTTTTCTTCCCTAATATGCTGACCAAGGGGAGCATGAGTGCTCAATGATTCTGTGGGAAAAGTAGAGGGGACAGTGTTGTCACCTCTGCTAGTGGGTAGGAGCGAGTCCCTCGGGGCTCTGCGCTGTGCCCGTGATACTCTGTGGGGTTGCTTGTGCACTGAACCTGGCACCATCATCCATGAGCCCGGATTAACCTCTTCATCGGGCGAGGTGGGATAGAAAGTGTGTTTGGGCACTGTCAGGTGCTGGGAGAGTTGAGCTCCCCTGCCCTGTGCCAACTTTGTCTGTGTTCCTGGGCTCTATCCCAGCCAATGGGGATCTCCACAGCCCAAGAAACCCATTCTCCTGTGATGACTTGCTCGCTCTGTTCTTCTCCCCAGGCTATGGACATTGGTGGCTCGTACTGCTGGGACCTGGGGAGGAGGTTTGGGGGGAGATGGAGGGGAGACACTGATCTCTCCTTTTAGAAAGGCTTTGCACTGGGGACAGAGCAGCAGTGGTTTTTTAGGGTTACCCGCACCATTCCTCTGTTGGGTTCTTTCTTCTTGATCCAGTGCTCCCTCTGCCTCGGGCGCTCACAAAACCAGACTTTTTCCACTGCTGTGGTTGAAGCCACATCTGGCTGTGGGAGCAGGGATGCAGCTGAATACAGCTGTCCTTGTGCTGGGTGATTTGGTCCTTTCCCATTATGATGCTGTCAGGAGGCCCTGTTGCTTCCCTGCTCTGCAGGGCTGGGCTGTCTGGGCTAATCTCAGGATGCTCTTGCCCCTTGCACCTACTGCTGGAGGTTGTTGTCCCTGGAAGTCTAATGGTGCTTGGGAGGGCTAGTGCAGCAATTCAGCCACTAGCCACAGCCCTGCCTTGCTTTATCACCTGGTCCGGGGTCGCTGCTGTGGGGCATATCTGCTCCAGCTACCCATGCCGGTCTGGGGGTTTGATGCAGGTGTGTGCTGAAGCTGTGACCTCTCATGTCTGGCCTGGAGCATCTCCTGCTGGTCCCCCTCTCAGCTGGCAGCTCCTCACCCCTCTACCACCCTGTGCTTGCCCTGCAGGGGTGCAGTCCCGGGAGAAGCCTCTGGAGGAGAGCGCGGTCCCTGCCCGCAAGCGGACCCCCAGCGACAGCCACTATGAGAAGAGCTCACCAGAGCCCAGCTCGCCCCGCAGCCCCACCGTCCTCTCACCTGAGGTGGTCAGCACCATCGCGGCCAACCCTGGAGGGAGGCCCAAGGAGGTGGGCTGGAGTAGAGGAGTGCTGGGGTTGGGGGGTGGCTGACTGGGGACAAATGCCTCCAAGGAGAGGGATGGCTTGGTCAGCATTCACAGCATCCATAGAGTTGGGGATCAGTGATGCTTTTTGTGATGGTGGTGGTAGTTAGCAGGGAGGAGGTGAAACTCTTCCCTTTGCCCCCTCTCCTTAGGGTGTCCTAGAGGTTTGTGCCCATCTTAGGGACAGGACTGACCCTTTCTCCTCCTCTCCCCAGCCTCACCTCCACAGCTACAAGGAAGCCTTCGAGGAGATGGAGGGTGCCTCCCCCACCAGCCCACCCTCCAGCGGCGGTGAGATTTCTCCCCCCACCCCAGCCTTCCCCGTGTCACCACAAACCCCTTACTCCGACACCTGTAAGTGCCATGGCTCTGGGAGGCAGAGGGGCTCGGTGGGTGGCTCTGGGCAAGCCAGAAATTTGCCAAGGGTCAGACAGCTCCAGGTTCCAGACACCCACCGTCATGTTAACCACTCCTCCTCTCCATCCTCCTTTTTCCTCCACGTCCCGCCACTCCATGCTGCTGTCAGCATCCCACTTAGTTCAGCATCCCATGCTTGGCCCCCTCATCTTGGCTTTTTCCCACCCTCCACTCACTGGGGTGTTTTTGGATGGGATCCAAAGGTGGGATGAGGAGAGAGGCATGCTTTCACCCCATCCTGGTCCTGCATCTCTCCATCTTTCCTGCCGGCATGGCACGAAGAGAAGCAAGACTGCTGCAGCAGGCGAGTGGGAGGGAGGCAGGAGGGAGCGAAGATCAGGAGGGCAGACTCAAGCACCATGTCACTTCTTGCTCACAGTTTCAGAGGCAGGAGGGGAAAAAGGCTGGGATGCATGCCCTCTGCATGCAGCTTGTCTCCGCTCCTCTGGCGCGGCATCTCTGTTCTGACTAACCCTGACGCAGTCACGGTGGGTTCGTGTGGACTGGGTTTGTGTGACCAGCTTGAGCGACGAACCCTGAGGAGCAGCCACACGTCGGCACAGCACGACTCGGGCCAGAGCAGTGCAGTGGAGCAGCCGGTCAACTGGGAAACCCATTGAAAAGATGGCAGCCCCCCCATCTCCTCTAAAACACTTCTGAAGGCTGAAGGCTGAGGGATGCTCCAGGGTTGGGGATGCTTGGGCTGAGTTCAGCCCCCTCTGATGCCATGTCCTGGTTGCAGTGAAACCACCTGCCCCCCCACAGCTCAGCCTATGGGGCTTGGGGTTGTTTTCTTCTGTACTGTTGCTCTTCCTTCCCTGCAATCCTCTGTTTGAGCCCTGTCTCACGGGATGAGGAGACGAGTATGGGAGCATCGCCGGGGCGCTTGGCAGCTCGGAAATGGCCCTGTTGTTCCTGGGGACTGAGAGCTCGGCCCTGGGGCAGCAGCAGCTCCTTTGGCAGTGGGTCAGTGGCTTTGGGGGATGAGTCACTCGCAGAGGTGACAGCAACAGCCTGGCTGGGGTCGTGGCCCCAAGGCCGTGCTGCTTATCCAGCGCCAGCCAGGGAAGCCTGGGAAGCTTGAAGCTGCAGCTTTCAGGCTTTGCCAAAGTGGCCCTGGGTGATACAGGAGCAATTCCCCTCTGTTGGGGGATGGTGGTCCTGGGAGAATTCCTGGCCCTGTGAGGATCCTTCTGCTCATCAGCCAGCTGAGGTGTGAGCTGACATTGTGGCTCGGGGTCGGCTGGATTTGAGGAAATGAGACACCCACTGGGGAAGGTGCTGCCGTCTTAGTTTCCCAGGGACTTGGCTGCTCAGCTGCTCCAGCCCCAGGCTGCTGGGTGGACCTGGCCTCAAGGCGAGGGTCTGGCTTTCCTCTGGAGCTCCCACCACCCACCGCCTCCCAGCCTCGCCACAGGCCCTGTGCCTGTGCCATCAGTCAGAGATGTTCAAACACTGCTGGAGGCTCGTGCCCTTCGGTCCCTCTTGCTGAAGATGATGCCCCGAGGTTTCCTCTGGTATGCTGGGAAAATACAGCATCAGGGAGATGATGCAAACCCAGTGGGTAGGAGGGGAGAAGAGGTGCAATCTGCTTGGGGTGGTCTGCCCTGCCCTGTGAGACGCCGCCGCCATCCATACCATAGCCATACAAACACACGCAGCTCCTCCTGGTGTGTTTGTCTGGGCACAGGGGTGCAGGCCTCACATGTACATTGCCACCCCTCTGTGTGAACATCCTCACCCACCCATTGAGCTGCTCTGGAGGGCAGGGTTTTTTTGGCAGTCCTTCTTTCCCTTTTGTGGGGGTGATGAGCTGCTTTGGGACAGATGTGGGGATTGGCAGAAAGGAGTTCAGGTGTGGGAGAGCTGGGTTGGGATGGCTGCTCACATAGGGGAAATGAAAGGGGCTTCATGCCTTTATGCTGGGACTTTGTGGGGATGGTGCTGGGAGATGGGGTCTGGGCCTGTCCTGGTGGGAGTTGTCCCCTTTCTCTATCCTCCCAGCTTTGCAATGGGGCAGGGTGCTTGTTCCCAGTCACCTCCTGCCCTGTGTCCTCTCCCAAATGAAGAGGGGGATCGGTAACATTCCGCAGGGTGTTGCTTCATACCAGGGCATCTGGTGTTCTCAGCAGCCCTCGCTTGCAGCCAGTGGGTGGGACGGGCTCTGGGGGCTCGGAACCCATGGGCAGCTCCAGCCTTTCTGAAGCGTCCCCCCCTCACCCCTCCACTAACGCTCTTGTGTCCACTGTGCCGACAGTGCGTTCTCCCCCTGGCCTGGCCAAGACCCCGCTCTCAGCACTGGGGCTGAAACCCCACAACCCGGCTGAGATCCTGCTGCATCCAGTGGGAGGTGAGTGCGGGCACGGGGACTGCACGCAGGTTTTTTTGTGGGGGCGTCTGTGAGGATATCCCGGAAGGGTCTCTAGTTTGGAGAAGGCACTTCCACCCACCTTTTGGGGCCAGGTGGCTGTGGGGGTCCTTGTCACCTTTTGTGGGGACTCTGGGACTGTGTAAGCGTGGGGGATGTTGGTGCTGCCCTGGGGGGCTCAGCACGGTAAGGTTTTCAGTGGTGAAGGCTAGATAACCCTGTGGCTCTGTTTCCTGCCCAGCCCCATATTCTTCCCTCTCCTACCCCGTACATTCCTTCTCCTCCTTAGGACAGCTGGAGACAGTTTGCTCTCTGGGAGCTGAGCCTGTCAGCCAGAACAATATCCAGAGCTCTTTCCATCCTGGACAGCAGTCACTGAGTGCAAAGGCCCTGCTGTCCTGGGGACGTGTCCTGGAGTAGCCTGCCAAGCCAGACCTTACTGCTCCCCAGCACCCAGGGCCCCTTCCTGAGCCAGCTCAGGGCTTAGTGTAACCTCCCCAAACCCATCTGAGCCTGGGGGCAGCAGGCTGATTGAGCTCACACTGCAAGACCCTTCTCCCTCTGCCCTCAAGGGCGAGCTGATGCTTATTTGCTGCTTGCTGGGCTTCTTGGAGCAGCCCTTTGGTCACTCCCTTCTGCGCTGTTCCCTCTTTCCCATCTGAAGCCAGCCTCCTGGGTTTTGGACATGATTTCTGGGATGTTGACGTGAACTGTGGGGGTGTCTGAGGCCGGGTTTCAGTTTGGAGCACAGCGTCGGGAGGTGTGGGGCGCTCCTTTGTGCTCTGTGTGCCCCTGCCTGAGCAAGGCAGAGCTGCTTAACTCTGATTTCTCTTTCTGTCTCGCACCTCCCTTCCTCCTCTCCCCACTCCCATCACTCCCCTGCCCCTCCATCCCTCAGAGCTAGAAGGGGAAGCGGGCGGTGACTCTGAAGAAGGTAAGAAAGGCTTTTCTTTCTCTGTCTCTCTCTTCCTCATGCAACCTCACTGTGGGGACTGTGACTCAGAGCAAGCCCTGGTGTCTGTTCCAGCAGCCTTCCCTTGCACTGTCCCTCAGGGATGTAGGAGCCTGAGACTTGCCTGTCCTGCTCCCTTTAGGGGAGGGGCACATCATGCCTTGTGTCGTGATAGGATTTCTCAGTGCCCAAGTTGGACCTGAAGGTCTGTCACGTTGTGTGGCAATCATCCGTGGGGACTGAGAGCTCTTTGTCAGTGTGTGGCATCCTTACTGGTGGCACGCTGGGGATGCTGGCACGCTACGGCCAGCTCTGGATGAGCCTGGCGGGGATCTGGGAGCAACAGCCCCAGTTTTAGTCTCCTTCCCTCCCCTTTTGGCTTTGCTGTTGCCATTCAGAGTGAAAATAAACCAAAGTGCAGCACAAAAGGTCAGCGGGCGCAGAGGCCACCAGTGTGTTGCCGGCTCAGCCGGCTGGGCAGCGGTGCAGCACCGGCAGCTGGTGCGCATCTTCCGCCAGCCAGGCGGCTGCCCAAAGTCCCCCCACCTCTGGGTTGCGTCGCTTTGGGGGTGGCAAGGATGGAGCTGGGACGTCAATTCAAGAGCGGCTGCACTGATGGCGCAGGCACTGCGGGCTCCGGGATGGCACATCTCGTGTGGGGACAGAGGCTTTGGGAGTGGCTGTGATCCCTTGGAGTGCTGCCTGCTATGTAACGGTTGTTGGGTGGTTTTGCTTCCTCCTTTAATGAATTTTGGGGCCCTCGGAGCTAGGATGAGGAACTGTATGTTCAGGATGGGTTTTGGGGAAAGGGTGTCTCTTCTTAGTGGGTGCGGTGCTTCCTCTAGCCCTAGCAGCCATCAGCATTTCTCCTTGGAAGTTTCTCAATATGCACATAACCCAAACCTGAACGTTGTGTAGGACTGGAGCAAGTGTTTGCTTGAAAAGAAACGTTCTACTTTCAGAACGGATTTTTCAATGATGGCTTTTTGGATACATTAAAGGAACCAACGCTGGGATAAACCCAGGCTTTTCCCTCATAAGTTCCCCCAAGCTTTACCATTTCTGTGCAGCTTTAAGCCTCCAAAGACTCAGACATTGCCTCTCCTCTCCTTCCCACTAAACCCTCAGGAGCTCAAGCTGTTCTGCTTCACTGTCCCCTTGCATGATGGTCGACCCCAAGCAAGGATGTCCAGTCACACTGTACTGCCCAGGCTGCGTGGCCACCATGGGCCTCTTGCCCTGCTTCATCCTCTCTGATAAAATGATATTTTTGGGGATCGAATCTATGGTTCTGAGAAGGGACTGGTGTTTTGGCTTAACACCGCTGTCTTAGGACCCTCTGCACTCAGCCCCGCACTCCAGGAGGGTTCCTGCCCCTCCGTGCTCTGCCTAGCAGATCCCAGCCAGAGTGGCTGGCCTGTGTATGGGGCTGGAAGATGCTTTGGCAGTGTGGGAGCTCAGGATGTGGCTGTCAGCTCTGAGGAGGCTTTAAAACAGCCTGACACAGATGCAGCGCTGGGGATTTCTGGCCACAGCGCAGCCCTGCTCGGATTTGGGATTCCCAAACAAATGCCCGTCTCCCTGGTGACTCAGAGCTTCTCTATTTTCCCACCCATTTTCCCCTTCCAAGAAAACACAAGGAGGCAAGATCCGATTTTTCAACCTAAAAAAATCCTGCCTGAAAGTTCCTAACTTTTCTTTTCTTTTCTCTTGTCCTGTATTGAATCAAAGTACTGGAACCCGTGCCCATGGCCACACACCTCACTGGCACAGCCCCCAAGCCCCCTGCTCCTGCATTTTCAGGAGGGGCTGGCATTTTCACAGCCCTATGGTCTTAACCTCTTGCAGGCTGACTCATATGTGCTGTCTGGCTAATTTTAGTCTGGGCTGGGGAGCTGGGAAGGGGAAAAGTGAGTAGCTGTGAAATTAATTTAATTACCTAAGCTGCGATGAATCTCTTGCAGCTGCCCTGGGCAGTGCCTCATCCCTGTCACTCAGGATGTCCTGCCTTAGGTGCTGGTACCCAGCCTGTGTAGAGGTCCATCATTTGATTTTGGCTCAGCTCTTTCCTGGGGCGATTGGGCAGGGACATCAGTCTAAGGGGGAGTCTCCTCCTCCCCTCTCCACAGACAGATGGGGCACAGAGATGCTGCGGGGGAAGGAGTGGGACCTATGACAGTCTTTTTCCTTGCATGTCTCTGCTCCAGCTCTGAACGTGGAGCTGTGCATTGGCGTTGCTGACTGTGAGCAGGCCAGCTTGCCAGCAGGCTGAGCCAGAGCCCAGCTGTTATGACTAATAATAACAATAATAATGTTTGTCATGCTAATTACTACTGCAGAGCTGCTTTGGGCATGGCCAGCCTGGAGCCAGGGACCTGCAAGGCTGCCCAGCCCATAGCATTTGATGCCAGTGGGTCTTGTGTATGGCAAGCTGAGGTGTGACACGGCTGCAGGGCTTCGGGGAATGGGACTGAAGCTGCAGCCCGTTCCTCTGGTGCAGCTTTTGGTGGGGGCTGGGGGCTGTGGGCTGTGGGCGCTGTCATAGGGATGGGGACCAGCCTGGGTGGAACAGGAGGTCGGGGGAAGGTATGAGAGAGGACTGGGTCTGGTGTCTGCCATGGCTGGTAATGGCCAGCCCAGCCCACTGCTCCTGGCACGGGACAGCTTGGCGGCTCTAAAGGAAAATTGCTTTTCTTGGTTGTGCTCATGGGCTCCGTTTTCAATCTGGGCTGGGAGTGAAAGTGTTGGATGTTGCAGTGGAAATAGCTGGAGTTGCCCTCTGGTCTGCTGCTGGAGATGGCTGGCAGAGGTGGGCCACAGAGGGCAGGGACCACAGGGCACCGTCATCAGTCCCGTGTGAGTCAGCGCAGGCTGGGCAGAGTCACCGGCTCTATTTTTAGGGGCCGTGGATGAGCAGGGAGCAGGACGTGTTCCCTGTGGCATCCCGGGTGGGAGGGACGCCGACTCAGAGCAGGGTGAAGGGGCTGTGGCATGCAAAGGGATCGTGGTCCCATTTTCCAGTCCCCTCAGGGAAAGGGAACCCTGTGCCCTGGCTGGCATCTTCAGCATTCTTGAAGCAGCTTAAAGGTCCTGAATGAGCCAGTTGTGTTTTTGCACAACCCCTGGTGGAAGAGGTAGGGGGAAATGTTCAGCTGGAGGAGGTCAGCTCAAGCACCTTCGCTGGCGTGAAATGTGGATCCTGGGAAGGGTGTGGCCCCCTTTCCATGCAAGCTCTAGGCTCATCTGTTTCCGCTTCTCTTTTGCCACAGAGCCCAGGAGCTACGTTGAGTCAGTGGCCCGCACGGCCACAACGGGCAGGGGAGGGACACTGCCCGCTGCCCAGCCTGCTGTCCAGCCTGCTGCCCAGCTCGGAGGCCCAGAGGTGCCCACCAGGAATGGCACTTTCTCCAATTCCTTCATCGCCCCCAGCCCTGTCTCCACCAGCAGCCCTATTCACAGCATGGATGGGTAAGGCAGTGGGTGCAGGTCCCAGGGGCTGGTGGGGCTGGAACCCTGCCTGGTGCACAGGTTTAGAATCACAGAATCATTAAGGCTGGAAAAGGCATCCAGGATCATCGAGTGCAGCCTTTGACTGAACACCACCAAGCCAACTACACCAGAGCACTAAAGTGCCACGTCCAGTTGTTTCTTGAACATCTCCAGGGATGGCGCTTGCTGTCACATTGAAACTGCCTTTGCAAAGACCCACATCTCTCCGTGCAGGGTTTGGGTATCCTGGCCAACTGTGCACCTCAGTGCCCTGAGGACACAAATCTGGGTCACTGCTGGTCACTTGGTGGTTACTGGACCTCAGAAGCTTCTCAGTGGGAACCTGGCCCCTGGAGTGGGAAGAGGGATGGGTTGTGCTAACCCCTAGCCCTGGGTTAGGCTGAGCATTAGTCCTCTGGGGTGAGATGGAGCCATTGTCCCTGTCCTCTGTTCACCCTGCTCATGAGGTGTTCTGCACCCACACAGGATGGCAGGGCAGAATAAATCAGGTGTTTGCTGGGAGCAGAGCTGGAAAGAGGCTCTGTCCCACAGAAAGTCTCATTTTGAGATGGAACTGGGATTCATGGTGGAACTAAAGCTGCCTCTAGTTGCTTTCATGCAGCTGGCAGGACCCATCCCACGGTTGCCTCTGAGCAACCAAGTAGCCGACTGGCTCTGTGCCTCAGTTTCCCTGTGCAGGAGGGTGCCAGTACCAGTCAGCAGCAGGAATGACCGGTGGAGCTGAATTCTACTTTTCTTCGTCTCTCCTCAGGGCCTCCCTCCGCAGCTACCCATCAGAAGGCAGCCCCCACGGCACGGTTACGCCTCCCCATGCCTCGGCTGAGCCCATGTACCGGTCGCCTGTTGGCTCGCAGATGCCCTCTGCTCACAGCAGCTACCAAAACTCGTCTCCATCTTCCTTTGCAATGGTCCAAGCAGGGGTCCCGGGCTCGGCATACAGCAGCCCCGACTACGCTGATGGCCGAGCCGGCCTCCAGCCAGAACCCCAAGCTCGGCCACAGCCACAGGTCAATGTGGTGGGGGTCCACACCCTGCCAGGGAGCCCCCGCAGCCTGCACCGGACAGTGGCTACGAATACACCGCCCAGCCCCGGCTTCGGGCGAAGAGCCATCAACCCCAGCATGAGTGGTGCTCCCGGCAGCCCCGGGCTGGGCAGACATGCTGTGGTGGCCCATGGCAACCTGGTGGCCCCACCAGGGAGCCCCAGCCTGTCCAGGCACCAAGCAGCGGCAGCCACATCCCCTGGCAGCCCCCTTTACGGCTACTCCAGCCCGGAGGAAAGGCATCTGACGCTGTCTCGGCAGAGCAGCTCCTCTGGCTACCAGCCTCCCTCCACGCCGTCCTTCCCTGTCTCCCCAGCCTACTACCCCGGCACGAGCACGCCGCACTCCTCCTCCCCGGACTCGGCTGCCTACCGCCAGGGCAGCCCCACGTCGCAGCCTGCGCTCCCTGAGAAGTGGCGGATGTCAGCTGGGGACCGCTCCAACAGCCTCCCCAACTATGCCACTGTCAATGGCAAGGTGTCCTCACCCCTCTCCAGTGGCATGTCCAGCCCCAGCGGTGGGAGCGCCGTCGCCTTCTCCCACACTCTGCCGGACTTCTCCAAGTTCTCCATGCCAGGTAAGGGATGCTCTCGCAAGTCCCCGTGTCCCCCTGCCCTGCTCAGGGCTCTCCCCTCCTCCTCCTTGCTGGCTGTCAGGAAAGGGATTGAAGCCATGTCCCGATTTACCCCTCCTGTCCATCCGCAAACCAAAGGCACCGCTGGGGCTTGGGCCATTTCCTGCGCTTTCTGACAAATCCAAACAGGAAAAACACCGACCGGCATCTCTGGCATAAACAGCGCTCAGAGATGCGTACGGGGAGATCAAAGCTCCTGGAGATGACTTTTCTCTGCCGTGGGGATGCACTGACCTCTTGGCCCCATTCCCAGTGGGCTTTACCCCACTGAGACCCCGCTGCGGCGCTGCCTCCTCATTTCAAATGGTGCCATGCCCTGGGTGCCGTCCTGCCTGGAACGCTTTTGCCAGCTCCTGTTACAGACACCTTGGTGACGCCAAGATCGGGCTGATAGGACCAGGGGAATAAAGCTGTGGGGCAGCGGTGGCTCCGGCTGCTGGGCCAGTTTCTCTGCCAAGCGGGCAACCCTTTGTGGGGATGCTGGCACTCGTCCTGGCCCTGTGACTCCTGTGGCCAGGGACCTTTCCCAGCGGGGAAGCATGAGCAATTAAAACCTGTAACAATTAGCAAGCAGCTTGGAGAGGGGAGCGAGCCCCCTGCCTCTCTGAAGGTGACCAGACTCCAGAAGGCTGATAACATGTCTCCAGCAGAGATGCTATCCAATCCTCTCGGTTGTTTGCCTGGTTGTTTTTGGAAAGGAGGTGGTTGTAAATGTTGCCTGAGTAAATGACAGCTTCACGGCCAGAGGACCAGCTCCTGTTGGGGCTGTGCCACTGGTGGGCACTGAACAAGGCGCAGTCAGGCTGGGGCTGGGGCTGCTGTGCCCAGGGTAGATTGACCTGTCCAGTTCCTCTGCACAGAGCAAAGATAAGGGAAGAAATTTATTTTTATGAAGTGTGAGCCAAATCTTTGAGAGCAGTGAAGGTCCTCTGAAGTCAGAGGATCTCCCCAGCACCTTCAGACATACCTCTTTCCTCCAGCGGTTTTTATTTCTGGCTGCCTTCCTTTTAAATGAAGATTTCCCATTTTGTCTGTGGCTGTGTGTCAGAGGCTCATCTGACGCACAGCCCTTTGCGGGCCCTTGAGCTTGTATTTAACTTCAGATGCCCAGCAGCCCCAGAAGCTCCAGGTGATGATCAGCCTGTCTGGGTATGGGGAACTGGGCTGAGCTTAGTGCAGTGTGCTGGATCTGAAAGGAGGTGGACGTATTAATGCTTTGGCTGGATGTAGAGTTTCAAATACAGCATCTTTTAACTTTTTTCTTGTCTTTTCTTCCCTTTCCTGCAGACATCAGTCCCGAGACTCGTGCCAATGTCAAGTTTGTGCAGGATACTTCCAAGTACTGGTACAAACCAGACATCTCCAGGGAGCAGGGTAGGTAGATGACAGAGGGTCGGGAGTTGGGGTGTGTCTGGGATCACAGGGATTAGCAAGGATTTCCCTTTCAGACTGGGTTGAGATGAAGGTGAAGTGGAAGGTGAATAATGGCTGCTCAGGCCATTGCAGAGAGGGGTTGAAGCCCCATTCAGCTGCAGGTTTGTGTGATGTGGGCTCCTCAAACCTTCCTCTTGGAGAGGAGCTCCAGTCCCTGCAGTGTGCAGTGGATCTATGTTTGTAGTTTGGGGTGCAAAACACCCAGATCTTGAGTTGATAATGCTCAGAGGTGTCTTGGAAACATGGCTAAAATAAGTGGGGAGAACAAGGAGGAGGCGGGATGCCTTCAGGGGCATGGTCCCAGCATTTGGCCCTTGGTTCCTGCTTGCTCTCCAGTACTTGGTTGCTCAGAGATAGGCAAGGTGGGAACTGGAGATGCCCACATAAGGGTGGTGGAGGTGGGGGGAGATGAGCCTGTGCCTGGCAACCCACTCAGATGTGCAGGAGGCGCAGTAACATTGTGTTGCCTGGTGCCTTGAGGGTGTGTTGGTTCTCACCATGCCATCTCTTAGCTCTGCCATTCTCTCCTGCAGCCATTGCCCTGCTGAAGGACAGGGAGCCGGGGGCTTTCATCATCCGAGACAGCCACTCCTTCCGGGGAGCCTATGGCCTTGCCATGAAAGTCGCTTCTCCGCCTCCCACGGTCATGCAGCAGAACAAGAAAGGTATTGTGTGCCCTTCTCCTTCCCACGCCGAGATGCTTTCCATCGTTCAGCCGGGGCGAGCGGGCAGCTGGGGCTGCTGAGCCAGTCGTGCCCTTGGGTATGTGCTGATGTGGCAGGATCCCTGCCTCCCAGGGCACAGGGAAGCACCAGACACACACTGCCCTGAGCTGTGGAGGGCTCAGGAGCACCTACGCCTTGGGCTTTGGTGTAATGAAACGGGCACAGCCTCTCCAGCTCACCAACACTGTGGGGGAGCTTGGCTTGGGGTTGACCCTGTGCAAAGGGACGGGTTTGAGGAGGGTGTGTGTAGTGTTAGGGACCCCTCCCTTGAGCTGGAGCGCTGGTTTCCTAGTGGGACTGCATAGTAATAGGAGGAGGGTGGCTCTGGTGTGAGAACATCTCATCTCTTCCCAGGAGACTTGACCAATGAGCTGGTGAGGCACTTCCTCATCGAGACTAGCTCACGAGGTGTGAAACTAAAAGGATGTCCCAATGAGCCTAATTTTGGTAAGTGCCCCCAGTGTCCTTCCCACACGCGAGGTTGGGTTGGGAGAGCCTTGCCTTTGCCAGACTGTCAAAGCAGAGCTGTCGGGTGTCTGGGAGAGCCTTTTCCTGCCTCTTGTCCCTGTGTAACTGAATCCCGTGGGCATTTGGAGCCTCTTAAGTTCATGCACACTCAGGAGAGCACACAAATGTGCCTGTATGCATAGGTACATACCTGTCTACACACACGTGTAGGACAAATGATGCTGCTGGGCAGGGTGGAGGGCAGGGGCTCCCCATGTTCCATTTATGCCATGACTAATGCTGTCTAAGGAGCTGCACGTAGACCTTTGTCGCATTTGTTGTTCCTAAAGTGGCCCTGGCATCTCTGTCCCCTCCCTGAGCCCTCTGTGGAGGGCTACATGGCGGTTTCGGTGAGAGCAATTGCCACATGTGGCATTAGGACCATTAGTGAAGACACCCACCTAAAAGCCTCTTTTCCATCCACCCAGAGCAATGATGACCTAATCGGGGAAAGGCTGGAGTTTCTTATTCCTTTCCTTGGTTAATGGTTATCGTACTTTGGATTGTGCGGTTCCACAGCCTGATGATTTCGCAAAAGGATCATTGTATTAACCCAGCAGGTGCGAACAATTCTTCATCTGGAAACACCGGCCCCGTGCTGACCATGTTCCCTCTCTCCCCAGGCTGTCTCTCGGCACTGGTGTACCAGCACTCCATCACGCCCTTGGCCCTGCCCTGCAAGCTGGTCATTCCCGACCGAGGTAAGAGCCAGGACCAGAAGGCACTGCATCTGTCCCCACAATCTGCTGGGAGGGGATAGGTTTCCAAGCAGGGAGCACCAGTAACCATCCCATGTCTTCTAGATCCTATGGAGGAAAAGAAAGACTCTGCGTCAGCCACCAACTCAGCCACAGACCTCCTCAAACAAGGTGCAGGTGAGTTGAGAGGGGCAGTTGTGGGGTGAACATGGCTTGGAGTAGTGGCTGACCCCATGCCTGCTGTCTCCCTTCCCAGCCTGCAATGTCCTCTTCATCAATTCAGTGGAGATGGAGTCTCTGACGGGCCCCCAGGCCATCTCGAAGGCTGTTGCCGAGACGCTGGTGGCTGACCCCACGCCCACAGCTACCATTGTTCACTTCAAAGTCTCCGCACAAGGCATCACCTTAACGGACAACCAGAGGAAGTAAGAGCCTCCACGGCCACATCTCTGGCCAAGAGCCAATGTTGGCTCGTTCCCAAAGCCAACAGGGCTGTGATTCAGGAAGTGTGTTGGTGAAGGATGTCCCTGGGATGGCATCAGCCTGGTTATGGACATGGCTGGGATTTTTCCTTGGAACATCCTATGGGAGACCTATGGCAGTGTCCCCTGGGCTGGTGGAGCTGGGTTGTGGTGGGACAGTGGTGGATCCTCCCTAGCCCTGACATACCCTGCTTTGTGTTTCAGATTGTTCTTCCGAAGACACTACCCCCTCAATACCGTCACCTTCTGTGACTTGGACCCCCAGGAACGAAAGTGAGTGCCCTAACCTGGGGGGAGCACGTGACCCCTGCCCCTTTCAGTCCTCTAGCCTCCTGGGAAGCTTGGAGCAGGGTCTTTGCTTGCTCTCTCCCCTGCTCTTGTGGAGAGCAGGAATGCAAGGTCCCCTTGGATCCTGTGGTGACTTTTTGGTGTCTCCGAGCACCTTCATGCCGAGGGAGAGGTGCATCATTTTTCCATAAAGCCAAGCCTATGCAAAGCCAGGCTGGCCTTCCAGCATTGGTGTGGTGGCCCCCATCATGGCCCTGTCTCTCTGTGGGGTGCAGGAGGGACCATCCCTCACACCTTCTTTTTTCCTTGCAGGTGGACTAAAACTGATGGCAGTGGCCCAGCCAAGTAAGTACTTCCTGTGCTTCCCAGCAGATTCCTCCCAGCTTCTGTCGAGGTGGCCTCTGCCTGTGTTTGGGCACTGGCTGTGAGATGCCCTGTGCAGGGCGTCCTGGCTGTGTGTGAGATGGGCTCAGCTCCTCACTGCAGGAGTGTTTCACCCAAGCATGAGGGCATGGTCTTGGGGACTCTGGATGCATCTTTCAGCCCCAAATTGCTGGTCAGAACAGGCACGGCTCTTGCTGAACTGACCAAACTGGAAACTCTCCCGACAGAGTCATTGGGAACCAGCTTATGGAGCAGAGCTGGGGTTATGCTGATGGCATGTGAGCTACTGGCCATCTCTTCCCTTTCTTCCTGCCCTTCCTGTCCTGACCCATGGGAGCACAGAGCTGTTGACTGAGCCCATTTCCAGGGGCCAGCTCCCACTAATTTTAGCCATTGTGTTAGCTAAGGGGTTTTTATTAGGATGTCCAGCTGCTGGGATATTTCCCCTCCCCAATCAGAAATGCCGTAGCCTGGGCCTGTCTCACATTCTGTTCCCCCTGTATTTATAACTTGAGTTTGCACATTCTAATTAAAAAAAAATAAGGGACATTTTATTCATCAGGGGAGAGACAGACAGAAATAACTAGATGGTCTCACTCAGCTTCCTGTGTCCTTGCATGGCCTTCATCTCCTAGAGGGTATATCCCAATGGCCAGCCCATCACACCTCTGGCTTCAAGAGGCCAAACCAAGGCAATGCTGTGATCATCTGGAAGGCCCCTTCCTGGGGACAGACTTGGGAAGGGTGGCAGAGGTGTTCAGAGCAAGGGTGGTTTGGTCAAGAAATGATCGAAATCTGGCCTTCAAAGAAACTGCAGCAAAGGGAAGAGGAGATGGGCCTTCATGCAGGCTGGTTTGGGATGTATCCCTCTGCGTTGTGAGAGGTGGATGTGGAAGAGGGACAAGACCATGTTGGAAGAGGGTGGTGGTAATCCTTGCAGGAGCAATATTGGCAAACCTTGTTGAGGCTCTTCTTGCCTTCTCCCCACACAGGCTCTTCGGCTTTGTGGCCAGGAAGCAAGGGAGCACCACAGACAACATCTGCCACCTCTTTGCTGAGCTGGACCCAGACCAGCCAGCTGCAGCCATCGTCAACTTTGTCTCCAGGGTCATGCTTGGCTCCGGCCAGAAGAGATGAGCTGGCACTTGCGGGTGATTCTTGAATTTTGGAGAAGGACTTGGAGCTGATCCGAGAAGGAGTGTGAGGAAGTGCATTGTGGGAGAGGGAAGTGAATCGGGGGGGGAAAAGGGTTGGATTTTTGGAGGAAAACAGCAAACAACAAAAAAATCCCAACAAAACCCGTAGAAACTCAACACAAGCCAAACACACACGTAGAGGAACCAAAACCACGCACCCACAAAAGAGAGCCACAAAGTCACGCCAGACAGGATGCATGTCCCATCGCAGGGAAGGTGACCAAAGCAAAGGCGGCAGTGAGAGGTGTGTTCCTAGCTTTCAGCATCATGGCCTCAAGTGGTGACATCCATTTGGGACTGAATGCGGGACCATGACTGGTGTTTTCCATCTGGAAACAAAAGAGGCAACTGGCAAAACCCATGGAAGAAGCTTCATCCCAGCAGCTCCATCTGCTGTGTGTTTGAACTGACCTGTAGGAGATAATGACATGGGCTGGGTCTATGGGACACCAGAGGAGATGTTCTCAGAAACCTTCCCTTGTCCAGCTGCAGAGGAGGGTCCTCACCGGTCCCTGGGCTTCCCCCAAAACCTGCTCGCGACCTGGCAACTTGCTGGGGGCATGGGGAAATTGGTCCTGAACCTTCCCATCCTTGGGGAGCTCGGCCATGGGCTGACCTTTGCTGACCCAGAGCCCAGCACCCGTCACAGGTGAGACGCTGTGAGTCCACCCAGAGAGGGGGGGTCGCGCCGTTTCTCCACTTCCCCAGGGGTTCTTGTGCCCCTCAGCCTGCGAGGAGGTGTGGGGGTGTTCCTGCCGCCCTGTGCCTGGGGAAGGTGGACACTCCCCAGGAACCCGGAGGATGCAGAAAGTCGCCTCCTCTCCCATCTTCCCCTTTTCCCTCCCGTCACGAGTCCTCTTGGGCAGTTTTCTCCTGCGGCCTGTCACATTCTCTTAACACAAAAAAAAAACCAAAACAGAAAGGAAAGGAATAATTGTAATAATAATAATGATTATAATAATAGCGGATGCTGGCACAGGTGGGTTCCCTGTGCGAAGCAGCAGACCCGTGGCTACCCCTATCTATCTCTTCGGAGACATGCAAGCGGTTTTTAAATTGCATGGACATTCAAGTTGCACGAAAGGCAAATGACTACAAGTAACTCAGGCGCTTTTTTCTCCTTTTGTTTTGGAGGCCACGTTAAAAAAATAAAGAAAAAGAAGGAAGAAAACTAAAAAAAAAAAAAAGAAAAAAGGAAGGGACCTGCAGTGGCTGGGCAACTTTGGCTCAGTGGGGAGGTAACAGGTCCTCTGAGAGCCACCCTGGTTGACGCATGTGTACCCCCAAAACCATCTGGCTGGAGGCTCGTGCCCCTCAAATGCACCCTAGTTCTGCAGTGATTTCAGTGCTGTCGGCTTTTCCCTTAGCTTTGGTAGGTGAGGAGGGCAAGTTGGGTGGAGAGAGGGGCAGAGGGTGCCCGTGCCACTGCAGGGGGAGAGATCATGGTGGGGGTGCAGCAGGTGGAGGTCCCGGCCCTATGGTGCTGGGGAGGGGGCAGGGGATGCTTCGGTCACATGTGCAGGTTTAGGGCAGGGGGAATGGTTCAGCTGGAGCTGCGGGGTCATTGCTGAGCCCTCTGCTGCAAATATTCCCCTCGAGAGCTTTTTTGGGCAAAGTTTTCGTGCAAAGTGGCCCAGGTAGTCTTTTGGGGACAAAAATTAGAAACATAGCACTGCAGTCCCCTGGAGAGCTTGTCTCCCGTGGACCACCCTTGCCTTGATAGCTATAATATATATGCAAGCTATACTGACAAAATACTGTAAGCTAAAGAAATTTTAAGGAGGAAAAAAAAGGTTAAATTTACACTCCAAAAATATTTATTTTTGCCATATCGCTTTCTGCGCATCATATCTCCCCCACTATATCCCCCTCCCTTCCCCTGCCCTGGGGAAACACCTGCATGTTAAAAGAAAATCCAGAGCAAGGCAAAATACAGATGGGGGAAGAGGCGGGGGCCCCGGTGTCGGGGTGGCTGCGTGTGACCGGTGCGTGCGTGCGGTGCGCGTGTGTGCATGCGTGAGGGGGAGCGAGCGGCGTGGGCGGCCGGACGGGGCTGCCAGGGCCAGAGGCTGTACCGATGTACCGAAGTGTGAGAGGATGGGTAGCGAGGAGTTGGTTGTGAGATGATGGTGGGACAGGAGGTTCCGGTGGGGGGCTTTGCCCCTCCCCGGCTCCCTGGCTGCACAGATGCAGAGACCTTTTAATTTTTGATATTTCCAAAAAGTGATTCCCTCCTTCTGCGAAATTCAAGCGAGACAAGAGACGATCTCACCCGTAATCTCCTCACCCTGCCATTCACCCATCAGAGAAAACACTGTGTTTATAGATATATAAAGATATATTTTTGAAAGCCTCTATTTTTCAGACTTGGTTTTCTCACTGCTAAGAAAAGAGATGATAATAATGTAATTTTATTTTAATCTGCTGCCTTGGAAACTGGTGCTTGGAACTCCCATTCCTCTTTTTCTCCCCATACAAACGAAGCAGATCTAAGCACCCCGGAGATGTTGCATAGAAGCCGACCCCAGCAGATACCTGCCAATAGCATCACGCCTGCTTCGGGCCCCGGGCCTCTCACGGCTTCCCCACTAACCCACTAGCTGAAAATTTAGACCGTATCCAAATCTCAAACACTAACAAAATCATCTGATGATTGTATTATTTTTTTTAACACACAGCTAATCACCTTCCAACGATGTAGCCGGGTGTTTATCAGCTCCCTTTAAAGGCACTTTTTTTTCCCTTTAGCTCCTTTTTAAAATAAGGTTTTAAGGTGTAACAACCCTTTCTGTCCCCGGGAGAGACCATCAGCAGCATTTAGGATTGCCCAGGTCCTGGGGCTGGCGGGGACCTAGTGTTGATATTTTTTCCTTATGAAAGGGACAGGAAATACTCTTTGGGGTTTTTTTTTTCCATTTTTTTTT
>VZTA01027209.1:120198-229730 GCA_013398855.1 Mohoua ochrocephala
TTTTTTTAAAGTGCAGTCATGCTATTTGAGATTCGAGCTTGCACGAGTTAAGCCCAGCATATGTTTCGTTGTAATCACACTGCCGTTGTCAGCAGCCGGATGGTATCTCTCTCTCGCTCACACACACAAACACATCCCTCCTTCCTGCACAAAGAACTGCATATATTCTTGCCAAAGATATCCTTAAAAACGCACTTTTCCCCACATATATATAGATAGATATATATTATTTTTTTTTGTGTGTGTGTAAATTTATTGTACGTGCCCTTTTTGTGTCAGTTTGTTCTTTGGAGAAGCCCGTCCTGCCTTTGCTGTCGACATTGCTGTCTATTGGGAAATGCTCCCTGGGGAGGTGATTTGCTGTCTGTCCCGCTCAGTGGCACCTGCAATGCACAAAATGTGGGGTTCCCATTCAATGGGGCTGCCTCTGGCTCTGCCCCTGGGAGCTATTCTGGGAGGTGATCCATGTCATCGACTGCTGATGGGAGGTACCATTGAATGGCCTTCACCAGCCCCTCATCACTGGTGGAGACAGCGGGGCTCACGGTTTTGAGCAGAGTTTGGGGTTGCTCTGAATGCAACATTTGCTGGCTGCCTCCTGGTCAAATTACACATGGAAAACAAACCAGGTAGGGAGAAAAACCCAACCCAGCCTCTGGGCATTGATTTTTCAGTGAATTCAACCGCCTGAACCAAAGCGCAAAGTAAATCCCCACCCAGCAGGTCGGGCAGGTAAAGAAACCAGTTGCCCCAAAAACCCCAGACAACAGCATCAACAAAAGGCAACCCTTCCCGTTGGAGCAGGCAGGATGATCCGACAGCAAAGGAGCCCGCAGGGGCTTGTTTCATTTCGTTCGTTTGTTTTGCAAATTGCGAGGTTGGTTTGGGGTTACTAATTTTTTTTTTTCTTTTCCTTAAAAAGGAAAAAAAAAAAAGAAAGAAAAAAGGAAGCAATATGACGTTTCTGTTGGCGGATCCCGTGCCGCCGTGTTATGCGTGGGGGTTTTTTTTTTTGTTGTTGTTGTTGTCTTTGTTACTTTGGGAATGTTGCAGATTTATTTGCTAATCAGTGTTAACAAACAGTTTCAAACTTTTAGACTTGCCCATTTCTGTGTATTTATATAGATGGAAAAAAAAATACATTATATTTTGTATCTTTATGCCCATAATGTTGTCGTGCGTGTAAGGATGACTTCGGTCGCACCATGTCCGTGTGTGAATGTCACTCCGCTGTTGTCTTCCCATTGTACAGATGTTGGATTCTTTGCAGTTCATTGTATGGCTTTATAAAGTGGTAAAAAACAACAAAAAAAGAACCAGTTATATAAAATATACTGTTGCTTGGAATGCCAGCTTGGTGTTTGGCTTGCTGGAAACGTATCTTGAAATTTAAGGGAGCACAGGAATAAATGCTCTAGTTGTTTTTGCACAGGGGAAAAAAAAACAACCAACCAAAACCCAAACCCAAACGAAAAGCTGGCGGGTGCTGTGTTTTCTCCAGGCTGTCGTTCCCCCTGTTCCTCGATGGCAGATTGGGGCCCCCGGACAGATGCCGGGCGGTGGGTGTGGGAAGGAGGAGGGGTTGTGCTGCTGCTTGTCAGCCTCCAGCCGCAGCTTGTGTTCACCAGATGCTGGCTAACCAGACAGCCCCCAAACTTCCGACATGGCTCCAGCTCCAGCTCGGGCTTTTGTTTACCAGCAGGGATCTCTCCGGCTTGCCCTGCAGCCACTGGCTGCTCTTCAGGTCCGGTTGCTTTTTCCCAGGCTGCCTTCAGGTGCTGTCTGTCCAGCCTTGGGCATCCCTTTTGGGTCCATCTCCCGCAGGGGAACAGGATAGGATGATGCTGGTATGGGGTCTTTGCCTTTGCTGAGGTGGCAGTTTGGGCTCTGCTCCCGTTAAATCCCACTCCCTAAGCCTTTCAGAGCCATCCTGCTCCCTCGTGCCTGGCAAAACTTCCCCCAAAGTCTCAGGCCAGGCTTTTCCAGCATTTGCAGAGCAATTCCCAGCATCTGTCAGAACACTCAGCCCCTGGCTCTCTGGCTCCACTCCTTCCCCTCCTTGCTGAGTTGGTGGCCAAGACCCAGCCCCCGGGATGGATTGAGTTTAATTATACAAGAAATATCAGCCAGAGCAGCGGCAGTTTCTCTGGCGCCAGCACTGCTGCGGCTCAGAGGCTCAGAGTTTCTCCCGGGAGCCGGCAGCACTAAAAATACCTCCTGCCTTTCTCTAAAATAGCTGCAGGGTGAGGGGCGGATTGAGGGGACTGCTCGCGCGGAGACCCCGTGCTGTGGGGCTTGTGCTGGGAGGCAAAGGCAAGAGAGGTAAAAAAAGAAAGGGGCGGAGATGGAATGGTTTCTGGCCCCCCTGAAATAGCTGTGGGGCTGTGGGTGGGCACCCAAGCGACCAAGTGCCCTCCAAGGCGGGCTGCACCGCGGGACCTTGTGAGGTACCTGGCATCTGCCAGCCTTGGCCTCGGTTGTCCCTCGTGTACCCGCAAGCAAGATGGGACCTGCAGCCTCCTCGCCCTTTCTGACACTGCAGGGATGGTATTTTCTCGCCAGCTTCTCTTAGTTTTGTTTCTTCCCGGATTCCTGCTGGAATCAACTCCCCAGGACTCAGCGCCAGCCACTTGCCCATTCCTGCTGTTCCTGCCTGGCTGGGATGGCCACTGCCGAGTATCCCTGGGCAGGGAGGAGAGGTGGTGAGTGCCTGGCGAGGTGGCACACACAGGCTATTTGTTGCAAGCCATAAACTGCTTCTCATTCCCCCCCGCCTTTTCTGCAGTTAATTCCCCATTTCCTTTCCAAAATTCCTCCGGAACTTCTGGTTTGTGTTTTTCCTCAACATGTTCTTATCTGCCACCCATTTCCCCTCGCCAGCTCTGACAGCACAGGCTTTTCAGGGTCTCTCTCTTTGCAGCTTGCTGCTGTACCCAAGCCAGGCTTGCGGTTCTGGTGTGACCGCTGGGAAAGCCAGGTCCACCAGCTCCGTGCTGGGAAACCTTGCCCCCGTTGCATCTCCCCTTGTCTATCAAGTCCTCACCTTCGGGTTCCTAAATCAGTGTTTGTTTCTCACTTCAGCCCCAGCTCTGGGGACCAGGGGCCATCCAGGGAATGTTTCTTGTGGGGCTGTGAAAGGTGGCAAAGTTTCTCTCTCCTCTCTGCCTGCTGTTTCAGGAGAAAAGGGTGGGCGTGCTGTCAGGCAGTCAGGAAACCCTGGGTTGAGAAACCCTGGTGGTGGATTTGCTCCCCTCATTATTTTTGGTTGACTCAGCTATAAGCAAGCCTCAGATCGGGAGAAAAACTAGGGTCATGATGGTGGGGATGGGGCAGTTTCATCTCCCTTCACTTCTTTTACTCTTTCCCGGGCTTCTCAGCAGTGCCGGGTACCCTTCAGAAGTGTCCTCAAGGGAAACAAGAAAGTATGATACAACATGGCTTTTCCATGGATCATGTCTGGGCGAAGGCCAGGAACCAGACAAATTCCACAGGGTGGGAAGGGTGGAGCAGACCTGATGTGGGCAAAAGCCACCCTGGGGCTGGTGTGACCTGTGCTCATGCTATGCCTATGGGAACAGAAATGTCTCCCTGTGGGCTGCAAGCCCTGCCGTGGTGTCCAGGATGCTGCTGCTGAGTTACTGCTTCCCTGGGTGGCTCAGCCACTGCGTGCAATGGGGACACCGAGACCGACTGATGGAAAGGCAAAGGGCCCCTTGCCCAGCTGTCTGGGGTTCCTAGGGACACACAGACTGCGGCTGAGCAGCGCCAGACCAGGATGAGTGTTGCTGTCCAAACCAACAGGGCCTGGCGAAGTCCATCCTAAGAAAAGGTGGTAAGAAAAGACAGCTCAGAAAAGACTCTGGGAGCTTCATCATCATCCCAGGAGGATGTTACTGCTCAGAGGAGGGCATCGACATGCAGCCTGTGGTGCAGGAATTACCCACTCTCCATGGTTGTGGCAGACAGGAAAAGACAACAGAAAGGAATTTGGGTTAAATATGGAATAAAGAGAGACAATGTGACACTTCGGAATGGTTGATCTGGAGAGGGAGGGGAGACAAAACCCTGGATGTGTTGGAGGGAGGGAGGGAGGAGAGGGGCTGGGCTAGTCTCTCTTCAGAGCAGAGCGATTGGAGAAGGGTGATGGGTAGGACTGGGCTGTCCTCCTGCTTTGTGAGGTTCTGGCTCCATCTACAGGGATGTGTCTCCAAGTGATGGAGGCCTTGGACCGCTGCATGCCCAAAGCTGGCTGGGCAGGAGGTGATGTCTCCTCGCCTGCAGCCAACTTCTTCTGTGGCTTCTTTCCTGAGCACACCTCTGAATTGTGTTCCTGCTGCTCTGCAATGGACACCTGGGTTTGTACAGGTGAGATAAGGAGATGTCCTGAGATGGAGAGATGCTCAGAGGCAGCTGGGTTTATTCATCCCTGAGATAAAGGGGCTGGGAGGCAGCCCGGTGGCTGCAGGATGCGAGTGCAGTCAGGGCACCCTGAGCTGGGTGCAGAGCACTCCCAGAACTGCTGGTCCCAGACTTGTGTGCTTTGCACAGCCTCTGCCAGAGCCTGCTTGTCTTTCACATGAGTGCAGCCCAAAGATGTCCCTGTGCAGGGCTTCAGTGCCAGCATCTCTTACCACCCCACAGCAGTACTGTGCAGCCTTGGCTCCCACAGAACCACGTAGTCCAAGCAAATCAGGCAGGCAGACTAATTCAAAAGCTCAGATGAATCAAAGTAGCTCTAGCCAGGTCTCTTCTCCCTGGTTAGTTGATGCTCACCATGTCCAATGACAAACCCAGAGAAGGGCAATGAAGCTGGTGAAAGGTCTGGAGCACAAGCCTTACGAGGAGCAGCTGAGGGAGCTGGGATTGTTTAGCCTGGAGAAAAGGAGGCTCAGGGAGGACCTTATCACTCTCTACAACTGCCTGAAAGGAGGCTGTAGCCAGGTGGGGAACAGTCTCCTCCCCAGTTACAACTGATAGGACAAGAGAAAATGGCCTCAAGTTGCACCAGGGGAGGTTTAGACTGGATATTGGGGAAAATTTCCTCCCCAAAAGGGTGGTCAGTCACTGGAACAGGCAGCCCAGGGCAGTGGTCGAGTCACCATCCAGTGAGATATTTAAAAGACGTGTCGATGTGGCACTTAGGGAGATGGTTACGTGGTGGACATGGCAGTTCTGGGTTAATGACTGGACTCAATGATCTAAGGATTTTATGGTCTTAGGATCATTTAGGATCCAACCTAAATGATTCTATGATTTTATGTCATTGTCCTTCCTTGGATGCCCCTTGTGTTGGCAGTTTGAGGCAGACATGAAGTAGTGATAAATAAGAGTCCAGGCAGTCCCAACATGCTACAGCCAGGCTAAAGAAAGCAATGTGAGTCATGAAGGGATGTGAAGCAACTTGTTCACAACCTCTGTGCCCCAGCACAGGGCAAGGGGTTTTTTCTAACATGCTCAGTGGTTCTTCATTTATCACCTCACTCATGCTCTGCTTCACGTCTGCTTCAAACTACCTCACTGATGGCCTCTAGCTGGCTGTACCCACATGTTCTTGGAACTGTCCTCTGCCTCCTCATGCCTCGATGGTCACAGGGTGACTCACACCCTCTTGCCTCTTGGCTGCCACCCTAAATTTGCCCTGTTTCATTGCTTTAGCCCCCCATCCTGACATAGAGCTCAGGCAGAAACAGGCATGAAGTTCATCTCCAGTCAAAACCAAGCCTTCCTCACACATCACATCACCCGGGGCTTGGGGCATCAACAAGTCTTAATGACAGCTGGTCCCAGCAGAAATTTCCCAGTTGAAGGCAGGGAAGAGAGTGTTTAGTCCCAAAATGGGGGTTATCCTTTTGGATTGCAGGCTCCCTCCTCTCCACGTCTGGGCCTGCCAGAGTGAAAGCGCAGAGGAATGTGCCTCTGTCCTGATGACACTGTGACAGCTGTGTGGCTTTAGCAGGGGGCATCTTTCTAGTGGTGGTGACAAAGGGTTCTGCTCTGAGCTTTCCTGCCTGTGCCAGGGCAACAAACGTGTGCAGTTTGTGATGGACAGCTGGGAGAGTGCTCTGAGAGGGCAGGTGTGAAACACACACGAATGTGCTCACATGCATGTGTATTCACAATAGGAAAGAAAGACCCTTCTGATCTCTTTTCCCTCATCCCTCCTGATCCCAAGATCCAGTGTGATCTCCTATGTACCTCTTCTCTCTCTCTCTCTCCTCAAAAAAAAAAAAAAAAAGAGAGAAGGAAAAGAAAGAGAGGAAGTAAGAAGCAAGCAAGCAAGAGTGCGGGGGAGGAATGAAATATTTGCAAGCTCATTGTTTTAAGCCTCTAACAACTGGATAAAACAAGCCACCAGTGAGCAGCTTCTCATGACTGTGCATAGTGCCCTTGCCAGAAGATCCAGGCTCTAATGAAAACAGCATGTGGGAGGGGAGATTGTGTTGAATCAAAGCTGAGTGCAGCAGCGACCTCGGCCCTGGCATAATGCAGCTCTACTGGGATGCACTGCGCTCACTCAGGAGGGGAGAGAAGAGTGGTTTATTGCTGAGGCACCTCGTTGTCTTGGCTGTCTGTGGGGCGGCTGTGTGAGAGCACTCTCCTAATAGGAGATGCTTAGCAAATGCCTTTGGCTTTGCTGGGATCTCAGTTTTTCCAGTGCTGCTGGGTATTTTTGTTGAATCAATCTTGCCTGTTCCTCCAGCTGGGAGAGCAGGGGGAAAACACTCACTCACTGGCCTCAGGGTAATCTTGAAAGGCTTCTGCTCTTGTGGGCTCCCTCTCTGGGCTTGGATTTTGCAAGTGCACTACGTTGAAAAGGGCAAAAACAAGGAGGAAAGCCTGGGTGGAATGGGAGAAAACCGTTATGGTTATTCTTCCTTTGAGACAGCTTGGATTGATTTCAGGACATGAGAGGGGGGTCTCTATGGTCCCTCTAGGGTTTTACTGTGGTACCTTGGGGGGTCCCTAGGAGACGCCTCATCTGTGCTCACTCAGGGTGGGAGGGAAAAAACGAGTCCCTGTGCACAATTTGCTTAATAGTGTTTTTAGAGACCTTTTAATGTATGTTCCCACCCCTTGTGTCTGGCACTTCAGGGAAGACGCTCCTCTTGCTCCTCGGCTGGGGAAATGGTGCTCAGGGGCCAGTGGGACCCTCCACAGCTGTGAGAAGAGGCTGTTTGTGGAGGCAGCGATCTCCCTGGGAGCACCGGAAAGGTTTGTAGGACATGCCTGGGATGTCTGGGACATGTGGAGCAGCCAAGCTGACATTTTGGCAGAGTGCCGCTCAGTAAGACGTGAGGAGAAGCAGGAACCTGTGCCAAGGTCCTATTTTAAAGCCGCCCCCTTGAAATCTTTGATATGGATAGCACTGGAGATAGGGTTTCACACGTCTTTATAGCTCACACTTCCACGTGAGAGAAACCTCAGCCTTGCCCTGTCAGGCTGCTCTCTGCCTCAGCCAGGCAATGGCTGTCCTTCACTCCCAAGGACCCCCAGCTCCAGCCTCAGCCCCTCTCAGAGGGAGATCTTAAACACCTTCCAGACAGGAGAAAAGGCTTGGCGGTGAGGTTTCTGAGAGCTCCGGTGCTCGTTCCTGGCTTCCCTCCTCTTCACACTGCCGAGAGCTGGGGAGACACCCCCTCTTTAGACGAATCAGGAACTGCTGCATGAAGGAAGGAAAAATGACTGTACAGAGCATGGGGTGTGAATTCAGGGACCCCAAACGTAACCCTCCTGGCCTCACAAGCCCCCTCCGAGGTCAGCATCCTGCTGTCCCACTTCTACTCTCTCTCCCAACCTTCTTTTAACCAAATGTCCTCTCAGAGCCATGAGTCCTTGGGGAACATCTGTGGTCGAGATGCTGAAGGGTTTGGTTACGCAGGTCCCAAGGTGATGCTGGAAATCTGAGCTTTTGTGGCTGCTTTCCTCCGGTCCCCCCAGATGCTCTCCCACCCTTTTTGGTTTCTGTAGCTCTGTGGGACTTTTTATAACTCAGGGACGGAACCCATGCACGCAGAAGGTGCTGTGCTCTGAATGCAGGCTCCTTCCCCGCTCCTCCTTGCCAGCACTGTGGGTTCACACCACTAGAGGTCGGCCGGTCCCCACCGATGGGCTCGCTGGAAGCAGGAGAAGGGAGGGCAATCCAAAGACGACTGCAAACAGCTTGGCTAATGGAGCTCTGTGTGTGTGTGCGTGTGTGCGTGTGCGTGTGTATGTGACAAACACTTCCTCTCCTGCAGGCATTTCTTCCGGCCCGGGGCCAGCTTTCCAGGCTCGGTGCTGCTCCTCTTAGAGATCGGTACACTAGGAAAAACGTCAGGTCTTTATGGGCAGGACGGGGCTGCAATAGCCAGAGTGCCAGCTTTTCCTGGGGGAAAAAAAAAAAAAAGAAAAAAGGCAGGCAGCTGGTCACACAGAACTCTGGCAGCCTCAGAGGCAGCCCCAGCCATCGGAAAGGCAAAGACAATTGCCCACGACCTCATGGAAAAGGGTGTGCTCCTCCATTGCTCAGTGGCCTGCAGGAGCTCAGGACTTGGTCGTGCTCTCAGGACCTTTCGTCGAGCATGAAACTCTTATAACCTCCAGGTCTGGGTCCCACCCCCTGTCAGTGCAATTAGGATTAGGAATTCTGTGCAGGGGAACAGCCAGGGGCTCTAATGAAGATCCAGCCCCTCCTTTGCTCAGTTCTGTCCATCTGTGAAGCATCTAAATGTATTATTTGTAGTCCTTCTCCAGTTCAGCAAAACTGTGAACAGCCAGCAACAGGTTTGTCGTGAATGTTGCATTGACTGGATAATGAAGGAGGGGAGCTTTGCTATATCAACTACTCCCTGAAACCATCTTTTGTACCACCTTCCTCATCCTCCTGTCTAGCTGGCTCATGTGACCCCAGCTCTTTTTCTTGGTACTTTGTCTAAATAATATGTGAGACATGACCAGCAGAGCTGCACTGCTCTGTTGGAGACAGACATTTAAGTACAATGAGGCAGAGAACCACCAGCAAGAGTGCAAGTGGCTTCTTGGGCCAGCACCCAGCCACCTTCCAACCTGGATGGAGATGGGTAACTGCCATAGGCAGCCCAGGCCCACACTGCTTTGTTTGTGTGAACACCACAAGGATCTTCCTCACCAGTTTTTAAAATTCAAGATCTCTCTCCCCTTTATAGAACCTTTTACCCCCAGCTGTCTGCACAGGGGCTTTCCTATGCTGTCTGCCCACAGCTAGACTCAGTTTGAAGAAGTCTGGTTTTACTTTTGTTTCTTCATAGGCTGCTTGTTTGGTTGCATGTCTGGGGTTGTATCTACTACACTCACAGGTTTCTCAGTTGCCTTGCAGGATGCTTTACTCCAGCAGTGTTGATGAACCATGGTTCCATGATTTTTCACCAGATTTTCCGGTCTCAGGGAGTTTTTGGAAGGGGGATGTAGCTCCCTTATTTACCTGTCTAAGTTTTAGATCGCTGCATGGGTGAACCACTGGGAGGACGTGACTCAGTCTCCCTCAGCCACGATGATTCCCTCTCTAAATGGCGCTCAGATGTCTCTCCTTCAGGAGAACAGCTTGGTACCTAACACCCAGTTTGATGCGTGGCTCAGACATGCTGATCCCTGTCCAGTGCTTCCAAGGAGTCACCAATCCAGCGACTTCCTCAAGTTGCCAGGCGTTCAGTCCTGCCAAGGCTTCTCCAAAGAGATGGAGATGACATAGTGCACTTCACAGAAGGGGAGAAGCCAGCCTACCTCCAGATATCATCCCTGCTAGCCACAGGGAAGTGGGTGAAAAAACTGCGAAGCACTGGAAGATTGGACCTCTCCCCTTGTCAATAGTGTCCCAGCAGTGGGGGGAATCTTGGGGGAGGGAAGTCACCATTCTGCTGCTGGACTTGGCTCTTAACTTCCACAGGGGCTGAGCCTTAGCTGGTTTGAACTCAGTATCTCAGTTCTTCCATTTGTTACCTAAACCAGGCCAATGTTTGTCATTTTTGGAAACTCATTTCATGTAATCATAACTCCACGGTACAAAGGAAAAATACGTTAAATAAATACCAGCGTGTTTTGTGACACAAAAACCAGATACACTGTATGGAAAATATAACCTCCTGCCATCTGGAAATGGCTTGGGATTATCTACTTTTTCTTGTAACTCATTTTCTAAGTGTCTCCACTTTGAGAGTGGTTTACTGCAAACATCTCTGTGTTCTCTTTGCTGTATTGATTCATAAGAAATCCTTTCACAATGAAATCATATTTTCCATGCACCAAAAAAAAAAGTCAGATAGAAAATGAAGAATATTATTGTAACAGGAAAATGGTTAGGACAAAGAAAGCTTATAATTTTGTAAACAGAGGTTGGGAGGAGGCTTTTGGGATTGAGTTTCTGGGCAGCGAGTCAGAGGGTTTTTCTTTTCTTATTCTGAAGACTCTACTGGCAAGATCTACAGCCCAGAAAAAAACCCCAAAAACATAAACAGTTGTCCCCTCCAACACGAAATTGATAGCTTAATTAGCAGAACTGAGAATTTGATGAAGGACTTGCTGAGGAACCTTGGCCATCTTGGAGGAGTGTTATAAACTTAGAGGTCTTCTCTCACCACTCCCAGTTTGCCAGTGGGGACTTAGATACAATCTTCTACTGCTGAACGTTTAAGTGAACAAAGCCAAAGGATTTCATGCCACAGACAGGATGGTGTCACCCATCCTGTGGGGGGGGGCAAAGAGCAGGCGAGGAGAGTGCATTCCAGCTAAAATGAAAGTTTTTCAATTAAAATCCATTGGGGAGCAAAAAGGACAACAACCTTTTTCCTCTCCCATTAGTCACAGTGAGTAACTGGGAGAAGGGGGTGATGGTTGTGGAAAGGATTGACATTTGGCTAAGAAAAACAGTTTATGTTATTTACAAACACTTAGCAAAGCAGGTGATTACTGATGTTTTGCTTGTTTAAGCCATTCTTCTCTTTTGGATAACCCAACATTTTTTGTGGAACAATCAGGAAAAATATGCAGGAAATTGTGAAATTTTTTTTCTGCTATTTTTGTCTGTTTCTACAATTGCCAGCGATGACCAATTTGGTTTCTAAACATTGCCACTCTGCTTATTGGGAAGGCATGTGTGGAATGACTCCTCCTGAGGGAACCATTCTGTGCTGCCTGCGAATCTTCACTTCAATGTATTTTGGCAACAGTGAATGGGGAGAGAGAGAGAAACTGGCAAACAGCTTCCGGGCAGCTCCACACAGCTCACCTGGAACTGATTTTCAGGAGACCCTTCTTCATCTGATGTAAATCAGTACAGCTCCCTCGTCTTTGCTTGGCTGGGTATTTTCCAAAAGTCTTGTGTCAGTGAAGGCAAAAGCTTTGCGTGTCATGGGTCTCTCTGTCCCAGTGTCCTGCCTTTACCCCCTGAAGCTGTGTCCTCCAGGGTGGCTGGAGATGCTTCTGAGTTCTAAGCATCTCTTTCAACTTTCTACACCAGTGGGAGACAGGTACTTAGCTGGGAGGTTTTATTTGTCTGCTTGGGCAGAACCGGGGAAATTTCTTGCTAGGGAACATGGCCCTTCTGGGTTCAGTGCCAGTGACACATTTGAAGCTGCCGATCTGGGGATCTGGGGCCTTCTAAGCTCTGGCTCTCGTTTCGCAGCTTTTGTGAGCTGTCTTAGAAAAGTCTCCAACCCTCTCGTCCAGGTTCACCACCTCCTTTCCCAGCTGTAAAAATAACCCAGGGTGGGACAGAGCGCTACACCCTCTCCCTTTCCCGTGGACATCAGCAGATGTCGTGATGGATGGTGTAAGTCAACTTTGTGGAGGTGTCACGGAATTTGGCTGCAGAAGGAACTTGGTTTATTCTCTCATTCATCAGTCCTGTGATTGCTGCCTGACAACTGGCAAAATCAGCTCATTTTATTCAACCAACAGTGAAACTCAAGATCTCTCCCTGAGCTCTGCTTGGATGTCTTTCCAACTGTCTGCATGCCCCTGTTCTCCAGATGGCTCCAGCCACCCAGGCATGGCCAGTAAGTAAGATTTCAAACTGATGATGAGGTTTAGCTCTCACCTAGGCAGATATAGGGACAATTGGCCTTAGACCAGTTTGGCAAAGTTGACAAATCAAATTATTCCTTCTGTTTTGCTTCCCTCCCTGAAGATGATATTTGTTGCTGTCAGCTGTGATACAGAAGGATGCCAGTATTTCTGATTGGAGAAAGACTTGGACCAATAGAAGTAAAATTCCCACATCCATGCTTTCTTGGACCATGTGTCTCTGCCGTTAACCTGCAGAGCAGCAATGGGGATTCACCCCAGGCCTTGAGGCAGCAGCGAGCTCTTGAAGTCACTGGTTATCTGGAAATATGGGACACAGTTCCCTACGCATTTGAGTTGAATCTGAAAACAATTGTGCTTTCTCTAAAACTGCCTCTGGTTTCCCGTGCTATTTTTCTGATCTTCCCAGATGTGCAGGCAGGAATGAGAAAGAACATCTCAAGAGTGAGACACAGGAGAGAGATCCCACGTCATAGCATCATTTTATCTTCCTTGGAAGACTCTTTGGGTTAATCTGGGATCTCTCTCTTTCATTTCCAGCACAGAATCCATGCTCAGGAAGAGGACTGGAAATCCTGAACTGTGGTAGGAGCAGTAAGTTTCTTCTAGCATGGATCTCATTGCCAGCTGCAAGATGAAACAGTACTTCCCATGGTCACTTGCCAGGACTCTCTGAGACAGATTCCTGTCAGATTCCTCTGCCCTGCTCATCCGTCTCAAATCACAGCTGGTACACCTGATTTTGGCTTGATGAGACAGCTGTAGCTGCGGTGGGCAGTCCATCAGAGAGCTTGGGGAAGCTGCCTAAGTCCTGTGGATTGACGGTCTTCACAGCTTTCACTCTTCATCTCCTTTTCCAGTTGTAGTCCCTCTCCCTGCCATGGACAAGTTTCTACATCCCACCCTAGTCCCAGACAGAGCACTGAACAAAATGCAGTGTTGCAGGGGTTCACAATTCCTCAGCTCATCCCGGCACCTTCGCATCTTCCACTTTGTGCGTCCTTGGAAACGGTGGTATTTTGCTCTGTGAGACCAGGCTGCCTAGCCCAATTCCCAAAGCCCGTAGTCTCAAGCTCCAAGTTGATGGTTATCCCTGCCCCTTCTGCTGTCATCACTTGTGATCAGCACCCGGGGTTTCTGAGAGAGGGATAGGAATACCAGAATGCATAGAATTGAGCAGCACGATAATATAGGTATGGGGAAATCCTCTGATGATGCATCTTGTGCCCAGGATAGTGGTTTGGAAAAGGTTTGTCAACTTTGGATGGTTTTCAGGTTCTGAACAGCTAATAACATCCCTGTTCATGTCAGAAGATGTGTCTTTTGGTGGATGTGACAGGCAGTGTGTGCTTGTGGTCAGAGCACTTCCTCCTAATTGCCCTGACTCTACCCATGACCCCATCTAGGCTCGAGCCGCCCACTGAACTTCGTTATTTTCTCACGCATCTCCTCGATTCAGCTGCCTCCAGCTCTGAAAAATGGAGCTGCTTGAGCAGTGTGGTTTCTTTGACTGCATGGCAAGGGCTGACATGACCTGACAGTAAGCAATGAGAGAGAGATTTCAGTTGTACTGTCCTTTACAGACACAAGACAGGGGTGGAGGAAGAGGAGTGCTCCTGTGCTAGCTGGATAGTTTTGCCAGACCTGCGTGTGCACCCCAGTTGTAAAGACTTGCCGGACTTTGCTTTGTGAAAGGGTTCACTTCAGTCATTTCCCAGTCCCCCCAGTCCTGCTCTCCCTCTGTTCCCCATCCCACCGTGTGCCTGTCGGTCTCACTGTCTGCACAGATGTTTCTGGGCATCTGAGCAAGCAGCGTGTTCCTGCCTGCAAAATGCAGCCCCACAGCTGTGTTGAGAAGAGCTGGGTGGATGACAGTGCCTGACCAGGGGATTTCTCTCTGTGTTGAACCACATTTCAAAGACAGTCCCTTCTCCTGACCTGGGGTAGGACTGATCTGGGCAAGAACAGTCAGATATGAGGGATTTGCACAGGTGATGAGTGAGAACCTTCAGGCCCTGGACACAAAAATGTCTCTTCTCATGGGACTGAAGATGGCAACCTACATGACATCAGACTGACATTCTCGAGCTTCACCTCTTAAGAATAGGACTGGAGTGAACAACCATGAGAGATTTTGCCAGGGCTTCAGTGGGACCAGGATTTCACCGAGATTGAAAGCCTCATTCTGCCACCACTGTTTTCTGTTTCCTCCCCCAAGTACTTCTGTGTCCCTTTCTCTTGAGCACAGTTCCTGCCCTTTACCTAAGCCTAGGAGCATTGGTAGTGGGTGTTGTGTCATTAAGTATTAGCAAACTTGTTGAAATTTGTCAAATATCATTTTGGGGGTCTTCATTAATTCAAGCCTGACTTTGGCTCTAGACACAAACTCCCGGTCACCTGCAGAAAGCCCTGAAAACATGACATGGAAGGACAAACTCCTTACAAGAGGACCTCTTGGACACTGAGATGTGTCCTTAAGCCTCTAATCCCTTTGAAGTCAGCAACTGCGTTCAGGGAGGAGGAGTAGACAGCATCTGCACTCCTGCAGTCAATATTGGGAGAAATGGCAGCAACCGGATTGGGAGATCTTCAGTCTCCTCTGGGGATACTTGAGATAATGGAGATAGCACGTTCTGATGACCTCTTTGCTTTCAGACCCCATCTCCGCACAGGGTGAAGTGGAACCTGCTGACCCTCAGATGCAGAGAGGGGCACTCTAGTCAAGGAGCACCCAAGAAGATGACAATGCCACGGGCTGGGAAACGTGTCCCAGGAGCAGATGACTTTAAAGAAAAAAAAAAAGCCAACTGAAATGCTACGTGTTGGAGGAGGAAAGCAGAGAAGTCCCTCAGCTGTTGAAACTGCCTTGTCAGCATCTGTGAGCGGTTGGCTGGCTTGCTGGCTCTGACAAAAATTGATGGGGACCATGTGGCAGTCAACACGGGAGAGGGTGGGAGGGTGCCAAGTTTTCCTACGTATATGTGTGTGTATATATGTGAGTGTGTATTTATTATCCCATCTCTTCTGCAGTTGCCTGTGTGACTTGTGCCAGCAAGCTGTGGAGATGTGGCCTTTCCCTGGAATGAGGAATGCGTCAAGGAAAGTGTGGTTGCATATACTTATGAACATATGGAGGCCCTGGAGTCACGCCACACGGTTTGCCACTAATTGAAATAGGCTGACTAACCTCTTATTGTGGCCACCAGGAGCAACCCTGGGGAGGGGCTGGCAGAGGGGGAGGGGAGTGCTGTGCATGGGCACAATGCAGCTTCCAAAGCGTGACTGGGAGAAACAAACATCTCCCCCTTCTCTTCCACCTCTTCCAGGATGGAGAGAGGAAGCTGCAGGGATGCAGCGAGCAGGTTGTCTGCACACAGCAAAAGCAGCACAGACACAGATGACTCCTGGCTGCTCCTACACAGCTGAATTTCCAGGGTATGCTCATGCACGGCCAAATGCTGACTGTCCTCCTTGTGCCCACACAGTGTCCAAAGTGAGCTTGCAGGAGTAAGCTGGGTCTAGGCTGAGGGACTTGTATGCTTCGGTAGTGTGGAAGAAGAGTGCTTGTCTCTTCCTCCAGGTACTCTTCCTTCAGATTGCAATGCACCTGAGCATTTTTCATCACTGCACTCTTCTTAAACAGCTTTCTTCTGCTGGATCCTTCCTGCAGATGCTCACACGGCTCCTGAGTGCTCAGGCACATCCAGGCTGAGGTGCTCCAGGCTGTTAAAAGGTCACCTGCTTTGTTTCTTGCATGTATTACAAGAGGTGGCATTTGAAGTGGTGGAGGTTTAGCATCACCTGTCCTTGGGTTATATTGGTGATGTGAAATCTTGCTGTGAAGACAGCCAGAGATAAATACCTCTGTGTATTTTAACCCAGATGTCTCTGGATTGCCCCGGATCCAGCATCACACTCTGTTCAGTTTTTTCCCAGCTAGGGAGTGGAATACCTGCTTGGACAGCTATTACCATCTCCTGACTGCAGACTACCTGTGAAGCTGTCTTGCACCTCAGACCTCAGAGGTTCAGTCTACATTTCTTGGCCATGAGGGGACCCGGGTATGCCAGAAAACTGTCTGCCTTAGGGGAAAATCTTCCAGCTTTGGGTGGTGTGTCGATCACAGTGAAAGACGCAGCTCATGTCACCCCTACTTCTTTATAACCGTGTTGGCAGGTGAATTCCTACCAGCTTCTATGCTTTTCTTTTTTACCCATCGCTTGTGTTAGTTTCAGAAGAATTTTGTCTGTCCTTCAGGAACAACTGTGGGAAAACATGGATGAGAGGACTACCAGCACCCTTGTGATTTTGTCACATCCGCCGCTTCAAAGCTCTTACGAATACCTCAGCCAGCTAAGCCTGTCCAGGTTCAAAGCACCTCCAAACCCAGGTCCAGGATTTTTTTTTCTGTAGAAATGGAATAGAGAAAGTAAGTTAAAACTGAGACAACTTCTGAATTACCTGTGCAGTGAGGACATAACATGCAAAGAAGCAAAGAAAGGTATAAGGTTCTCTAGAAACAAAATTCACAGGAACGTAGGGAACTTACTTAGGGAATTTTCAGCAATAAATTGGGATGCCACTGTTGCCACTGTTATTAAAGGAAACTAGAGTTTTTAAAAAAAAATTCAGACAAAAAATGTTTACAAGATATCATCAAGCATATATTGTACTTGTGTAATCGAATTTTCAAATGGAAACAATCATAAAATGTTCCCCATTTTGTTAATTGTTTGGGTCCAAAGGGAAATAATATGCAATATGCTTTTCTACTTTATTTATAGTTTTCAAAACAGGCCGAATGAGTGTTTTCCTTGTGTTGCTCTAGGAGTTTGCTTAACTGATTTTGATGTATAATGTTGTAAGAATACTTTAGCAAAGGTTCAGAGGGTTTTCTGAAATGGATCTGCAGGCTGATCCATTCATCATCAGACACTCTGGATGGGCCCGGAGTATCTCAGGGTACCTCGCTGCCGATGGTGTGAATCTGAACTTTACAGTCCCTTAAATCCATTTTCCTTGGGCTGCTGAATCTTGGGTAGATCTCTGACTTTCTGCTTATGTATAATAACAGATGAAGTCAAGTTTGACAGTGCCTTTGAATGGAAATGAGTATGTAAATACTATTACAAATATGTATGTTGGGAGGCAGCTGAAGGCTCATACATGGCTATAATCATCTTAATTGGATCTCCATGTCCCAGAGATCTAAAAGACGAGAGACAGCAGCTGGACAATGGGTAAATAGGAAGGGGGAGGTGACAGAATATGTGTGACCAATAAATATGATAGGAGATGTGCAATTCCCAGCTGGCCGGGGACGGTGACCACAACTTGCCGTCTGTTCACAGCTAACCCTACACTACACTTCACCACTCACAGCGCACACACTGAGTTTCTTTCACCACTGAAATCTTTCGATGATACAAAAAAAACCAAAGAAAAGGAAAAAGAAAACAAGTATCTCGCCATCCTGCCCTCTCTTTACGCATATTTGTGCCAGGTCCAGAGGGAGATCAGGGAAGGAAAAGGCTTTTTGCGCCTGGCATAGCTGGGCAAGGAAGACCAGGATAAAGTAGCAGAGGTGGCATTCCAGACGTTAATACATGAAGAGTATCGGGTGTGTGATGAGACACAGCAGGTGGGACGAGGAGATCGATCCTCGCTGGGTACAGCTACGCGCTAACTCTGGTGGATCTCCTCTTGCATCAGCCTCTGGAGGGAAAACTGCCGACAGCTATCCTCCAAACCAGTGACGTGACCGGTGAAAAGAGGGGTGTTGGGAAGGGGAGAGGATTGAGGCCGTTTTAAAAACAAGCAAAGAATTTTGTTTGGCATCAGTGCTCTGGTACCTCCCCAGGCATGTGGTGGTGCCAGGTGCTACCAGGAGAGTGGTGCTTTAGTGTTCCTGTGTAAGCACCAGCTGCAGAAATCAACACCACGCTGATCCCTTGGGCACTGGGGTTTGCAGCTTCCACGCACTTCCTGTGTGTCCTTCCTCACCATCCAGAGCACAATCTATACCAACGAGCACACGTACGTGCTTGTGTCAGGACATCTCTGTCCTGCCCTGAACGCCATGATAAAGGGGACAAGGACACCCATTTCTGGAAAGCCTGAAGCCTAAAGTTGTCCTAAATAATTGTGTGAATGGGAAAACTGAGGAAGCTTTGTTTCTAATGCAACTTTAAGGTGAGCACCTCTGTGGATTCTCTGAAGCCTTGTAAAGGGTTGAGCTCAGCAGCATTAGGTGTTTTTATTAGACCTATACTTTTCTTTTTTTTTCTTCCACTTGGTCAGTCATTTTCATAAAAGTCGGAGAAAGTTTCTATTTTGGAGACTTATGCTCCTCTGTTATATTTTCTTAAAACTGACCTGTGAGTTAAAAAGCTATTAGGAAGGACCCAGACAAACATATTGGCAGACTAAAAGACAATGTGATCTCACATGCCTGGTTTCCTAAGTAAACCTGCCTAAAAGCCCCAAGGATCATTAGTACATCGTCTGTTACTTCCATCAGCATTTTTTGAATGCAGGAGTGTGATTTCTCCCAGAGCAGATGGGACCTGGCATCTCGTTAGAAAGATTTCTTTGTAGTGATCTGTGCAATATTCGTTCATCCCAAGGGAAACAGTGAACAGGAAAGGTAGCTCTATTTTCCACATGTCCAGCTACTCTGAAACCAATGACATGGTCAGCTGAGGTGGCTTGCAGACCTAGCTTGCGTGAAAACTGCAGCTGACCACAGTTCCTATGGCTTTGTGATAGCTCAGCAGCCACAGACCGTGTTTCTCTGGCTGTTGTGACAGTGTAAGCCAGCCCTCTGGCTCTCCCTTCTGTCTGGAGATTTCCCCATCAGGCATATTTTTGAGCTCTGTGGGTATCTTTGAGGGAAAAGTCCCTGCAGAAATGGTCCAACAAGTGGCAAAGGTAAGGCTGGCTGACAGGTGCTCCTGCAGGGAATTTTAATTGCCCTGGATGCAACTCCATACCCAAGATCTCTGAGACATTAGACTGCATTAACATCCCTCAATCTCTCTCAGTCCAGGGGGTTCACAGTGTTCCAGCCTAAAGTAGGCTGCTTCCCACTGATCTCAATAGGAACCAAAGTAGGCCCTGTCACATAAAACACACAAGGAGGCCCAATAGTGGCAAAAAATGGAAATGAAAATATTTCCAATGGCTTTTGCTGAGGTTTGAGCTGTGTTGTGGGCAAAGCTTGTTTCTGATTTTCTGATTGTTTTTGTCCCTGCCTGATGAACACATTACATAGCAAAGCCAAATCCTTAGCCCTCTGGCCTCATACGTCTCCTCTTCACCTCTTGTTTCTTCATACGCAAATCTCCTCAGTTCCCAGCCAAAGCACACCCTGATCCAAGCTTGCTCAGGAGGTGCTTTCTGCCAGAAACTTCCCCTGGGAGATTTAAGAAACAAACAAACAAACCAAGCAGCCTTCACAACATCCCGATGACAAACAAACAAACAAACAAACAAACAAGCGCACACACACACACACATGCCCCCGTGTTCCTGAAACAGCATCTGACCCTGCTCTCCAGAGCCCAGGGACGGGAGGTGTACCTTGGTGGTAAACACAGAGCACTGTGTCAGGGTGAATACTTGGAGCAAACTGCAAATCACTGACTACTTCCCTGGGGAGGCAAGATGAAAACTCCAGCAAAACCTGTTTTGTGCATCCAGTCCCTCTAAAAAAGAACGGAGTCAGGATGTTGTTCCTACAGTCATTTCCTGCTCGACAAGTGTCTGTTTCCTTCCCTTCCTTCTCCTTTCCTTCTCTGTAAGCAAGACAAAAGCATTTCAGTGGTGTCGGGTCTCTCTTGGAAACCTGCCTCTTCACCACTGCAGGTGGGATTGGCAGGCAGTGTGTCCTAGGGCTTCCGAGCTCACATGCCATCTCTCTGGACTACCTGTGTGTTCCTCCTGGTCAGAGCTGCCTGTGCTTTGTATTGAAAATGCTAAGAGTCTGGCAAATGGTTCCTCTGGACCTTGCCTCTTGGAGAAAGTCCCATCCTTGGGTCTGGAAAGATGGTTTAGACATTCAAAAGGGCCCTGTCTCTGCTTCCTGAGCCCAAGGTCCACGAAAAGAGGAGTCCCCATTGGTCTGGTCCTGTGTGTGCTGGATGGACTAATGTAGTACACCACAAAAGTGTGGTCCCGCTCTTCGGCATGGAGGAGCATGCTGGCTGAGTCCTGTGGGGAGGGCCAGGCGAGGTGCACTAGTGACAAGTCAGGCAAGTGGCTGTCTCTTACAGGTCTAGCTGGAGTGCTTGGAGATTATGCTGAGATGAAGGAAACGATTTCGTGAGTTGTTCCAGTGCAGACTCAATGCTTTTCTCTTTTGCTGAAATCCCTCCTTCACTCACAACAACCCTGCCTCTGGCCTCCCTCGGTACAGAAGCTCTTCTGGCAGTGTACTATTAGGCATTAATTGCCCTAACTTCTCCTGAGACCTCCACCCATACCCTTGGCCCTGCCCCAGGAGCCAGATTTCAGCTTGTGCCGGGGTACTTAGTCCTTTCCTTTGTTATGAGTGTGTTTGGCTGTAGTCTTGCTTCTGATTCTGCCTTCTGGACAGACTTTGAACTTGTGCTCCAGGTAACTTGCATCCCATATCTGTCCTCTGACGTGGATTGTAGCTCGTCTTTTGCCCTGTAGTTGTTCCTGACTGAGTTCTTTGTATGAACTCAGGACTGATTCATTGGCTGCCTCCTTTGGCGTTGTTGTTGTACCTGGTGAACAGCACGTGGCCCCGCTCCTGCTCCAGAGGACAAGCTTCTCTGGGGACACTTGTCAGTGTACACCTTCCTTGGGTGGATACTCCTGCAGCTCTTCCTACAAAGCCCCTTCATTCTAAACTCTGCCACCAACATGCACAAAGCTTAGTCATGTATATCTATTTTGGGTGGGTTCTTTTGGTCGTGTTGATTATTTTTGTTTTCTGCCTAGAAAGTATTAGCATACTTGTAGGATTTCCTGTGTTAAAATAGGATTTCCTGTAATAGTTTTGACAAAAAGTCTTGATAGTTCTGCATGCAGGTTTGGTATGTTATTCCACCAGAGCTGCCTTGGGACAAGGAACGTCTGGTGGAGTCCGTGCTTGGTCTCTAAACACCACATCCGAGTGAAACACCTCCAGGAAATGTTGGACTTCTCAGTCTAGCATTAGCTGGAGGTGGGCTCTTGTCTTTCATGTTCCTCTTCTGATGCTGACCCACTCCATGCTTTTGCAGTGTGGGTGGTCTGGGGCTGCAGCGTAGGGCCTGGGTCTTGGGATCGTGCTGTTGTGGGTCAGGGTGAAAGAGCCTGGAGCTCCTGATCTAATGGGGCTCACTGAGTGTGCTTTACATATGCTGTGGGCACTGGCCAAAGCTGAAAGCGGGGGTGAGATAGAAACCTGAGTGGTTTACGCTGGGACACAGACAGAAAAACGTGGATACTGCAACAGAAATACCATGCAGGGATGGATAGAAGGCAGGGGGATAAATAAAATAATAAGGGCTGCATGGACAGACCTGTAATGTGGGAAGAGCTGATCACTATCACCTAGAAATCCTACACCAGCATAGACCCCCTCCATCTCCTCCCGATCATGCTCTTTCCAGACTCTCCGTCTCAGCCGGTGTTGCCCTTTTAGGGGCAGGCAGAGATAAGCAGATGTGGAGCACACAGTGGATTTTATAATAACATGGTGGTTATAGACAATTGCCTAATGAGGACCAGATGGTCAGTTTTATTTTAAGTTGCCCTTTAACAACATTCCCATCTAAGCTGTGTTTTTTAAGTAATAGGTTTTTAATGAGATGCCCATAAGATCTTACAACACATCAGGTTTTAATCATGCCGACCTATTTAAATGGCAGTGTGTGTCTTTAGCACTCCTTTTACATTTTTATGGTGTTTAATTCCTTCCCACCACTATTCCTCACCCCAAACCTCAAATGGGCTGTGTCAAAGGGATCATTCCTCTCAGCACTGGATGCTGCCCCTGCTGAACTCATCCGTGCTATTCCAGACTGAGACCGGGAACAGACCTCCTTCCAGGACAGAGAAAGCATCTTCCTCCTTCCCTCTGAGGTCAGGGCGCAGCTCTGCTTTGCAAAATAAAAGCTCTGATTATAAATGCTGCTCTTGGATGGGGAAGGCAGGGAGCGGTGTGATTTATCTTGCAAAGATACTGTTATGAAGCCAAGCAAGCATTTGCTTTGGAATGGTGCCTCTAAATCCCCTGGGCAGCACCATGTGGTCATGCTGCAGAGGATGTCTGAGAGCCCAGACACACGGCAGACATTTTGATGGTGATAAGCCATAAGGAATCGCGGAGAAAATATGCAAACCCCTTGCTGCGTTTCCACATCAGGAGGGGGATGTAGTTGCAGATTACCTGCCCTCCTTAGGTGGGGGCACCAAGGTGAGTTACCTGCCCAAGGGAGAACAGGGCAGAAATCTGGGTTTCGTGCTTCTTTACTCCTTGTTTACCAGGCTAGGTCCTGGATAGCACAGGTAGCTCATGTCGTTTCTGAGAGCTGAGTTATGGTAACCCCCCATACAATTGCTCACTCGTCTGAGCAAGGAGAGGACGTGTGAAACGGGAACTGGGAAGTGTGGCCTGATGACAACTCCAGGTGAACAGAACTCTCCTGCTTCATACCTCAGTGTGAGGCACATGGGTGCCTGTGTTCACCTTCATGATCTGTGTCAGCCTTCCAGCCAGCCAAGTACTCATTCCATGGCCTTCCTGGTACAGATCAACATGAATTGTGTTTCCCATTGCTAGTGCTCAGCCCAACAAAGAAAAAAGCACCCTCTTGTAAAAAAGTCTGCTGCCAAGACTCAAAATGGTGGGGTTTTCTCTGTCCTACTTTAGAGGCTTCGGCAAACACTGGACAAAACAATGCGGGACTTTCACCTCTTGCCTGTCTGGAGATTTCATTTTTCCTGTTAATGTCAGAGGCTCTGTGAAATTGCAGATGAGATCGAGCTCTGCTTTCCTTCCCGGATTCTTGGTTGCCCTTTGGTGGAGCTTACACTGAGACTGTGACTGTGTTGGCTAAATGACATCATGTTTCAAAATTTTATTTGCTTAATTGGTTTTTTTTTTTAAGGGTATCTTGTATGTTTACCCAGTCACCTTCGAGCAGCTGCAAACTTGGACACTTTGCACTCATTGGAGTGGAGAGGAAGGCACATGGTAAATGACATGGAGGTATGGGGAGCATTCACAGCCTTTCCTGTATGTGAAGTAGTTCATTCAGACAACTCCAGCAAAAGAAATCTTCCCCTTGCACCAGACCGAACCCTGTTTCCATGGCAGTTCTGTACTTCAGAATTCTTGTGGGTGGACACTGGGAGGCACCAAGAAGCCCATCTTGTGTAGGGCATAAACCAAAAGAAGCACAAAAGAAGCTGTAAGGGGTTATTTATTTGGGAGTTTAAGTTCAAATGTGACCTTGGTCACACAAAGAAGTGAGATTCAGGTGGTCACTGTATATTCACTTCTCAAGTCTCAGTGTAGAGCCCAACTTGTTAGGTGCTTACCTGGAGAAACCCAGGCTCTGCTGATTTAGCCCTGAGCAATGGCCATGCTGGAGTGTGAACAACTGTGAAAGATACAACAATGCAGGTAGGAAAAGCTGGGGCGTGAATCCAACTGGTAAAGGGCTGCTTAACACCGGTCTTGACTACCCTGGGCTGGACTTGGCAGCAATACGTGTATGTAAAAGGTTTCAGTGGTTTTGGGGGAGACACCAGATTTTGCATTTTTTCCGTTTTGAAGGAGTCTGTGAGTACATTAAAAACACAGATCTGTTGAGAGCTCTCCTAGAAGCGTCAAACTTACAGGCAAGATGTTTTACCTGGTCCTTCCTTGGAGGGAAGAGAATCTGGAGTCACTGACACTGCTCGGTTTTAGTCTGTCAAGTCTGTCAATAACCACGACAGATCTTCCCAGCTAACCTCTGGAAGAATAGCGTGGACAGTGTTTCTCCACAACAGTACTTGAAGGCTAATGGTTATTTTGTCTTTCCAAGGGTCCCAGCTGAGGCATCTGCCCTCAGCCTCAATTCTAGTGCTCTTTTTTTGAGGAGACGGGAGAGAAGCAAAGCTCCAAGCTCTGCATCTTTTCACAGCTCTTTCGTGAAACAGGAGCAAAAAATGGTCTTCTCCGTCTTAGAGAGGCCAACACGTACCTGCAGTTCCAGGAAAGGGCTGATGGGTTTCAGCCAGGTTGCAGAGTTCTCCCAGGGGAAGAGAAGGAAAAGTAAATACTGTTGGTGATTGAAAATTGCTCTGCAGCAAGAGTGGGGAGGTAAAGTGGCTGCAGATAGAGGTTTGTTCTTGAAATTACACCATCAGGAAGATAGTGAGGGGTGCCTCCTGTGCAGGCACCTTGGCAGGCAGCGCTGCTCCTTGCTGAGAGGGATGCTCAAGCCAGGGGGGCTGCCTGCCCCAGAGCCTTCTTCTTCCTTCCTGGCCTCCCCTTTGGAGGTTTGCTGACTCCTGCAGCCTGGCCTCTGGCTAGCTGAGCAGCATCTGTGTGAAGTGGAAAATGTGTGTGAGCGCAGGGGCTGGGGCACAGAGCCACAGCTGGGCTTAGGGCCCTGAAGCGGTGTTGTCTGAGCCAGTAGCTGCTCTGTGGGTTCAGGGAGCTTTCCTTGGAGCTGCGGCAGCCTTGCAGGGAAAACAGTCAGAGATGCAAGGTGTGTGTGTTTGGCACAGAGCTAAAGGCCTCTTCTCGCCCACCCCCCAGTGATGGGGCACGTTTCTGTTGACACAGGGAGTCAGCAATCTGTGGTGGGCTCCGCTGCCTGATAGTGGATGGAGGAGCCTCAGCACAGCTGGGAATGAGAAGACACATGACAAAATGACAACTAGGGAGATGGAGTCCGACTGGCGAAGAGGCAGGAGTGGGGAAAACATTGGGATGCCATCTGACCGGGGGTACCCTTTGCCAGGAAGTTGGCTTCTCTGAACCACAGAGACGCTTCATGCCCACAGCACCCATTCCTCAGCTGGTGCTGAGACAAGGGCAGGGTTGCTCAGCTCTGCACTCCCACGGTAGTGTGAGACTGCTGATGGGCTCAGCCCTTTCCCCGAAGCCAAGGCTTGTTCATCTGGTTTCTTGCTGCTGCAACAGGGGGTGGCAGACTGAGAAACTTGGTCTCTGCTGGTGATTCTGTTTGGGCACATCAGTAATGTCCCCCAGGGAAACAAGAGTGCCTGAAACAGTCTTGCAAAATGAGAGACGCTGCAACAAATCTACTGGTGTCAGTCCCAGTGTTGCTGGGGTCTGAGCATTGCAGCTGCAGGAGCAATAGGATTCAGAGGGCTCTGCTGGAAAAATGAGGCGTGGAGGGGCTGGCAAGCAGTTGTTGCTAAGACCTCTGGCCGAGTGGCTCTGAGTCCAGTCATGCCATAGATCCATGGGGCAGCTTCTCATTTTCCCCTTCTGTAATGATGGAAACATTGCATAATCGTATCTTCCTTCTGGGAAGAGAGGGGAACTGTCATCCCATCAAAGAGGTGGAGACCACCAGACACAGCCCCGAGGTACAAGAACATTAAACCAGGCTGTGAGGAACATTTCTATGAACTGTCTCCTAGGGACCAGGTCAGAAACTCAGTGAAGAGTCCTTATTTCTCTTCTCCAGGGACTTCTACCAGAGACACACCCCAGAGCACAGCACCCATACAAAGCTTTGTAATGCCTTTGATTCTGCTCTGCTGGAGATGATCTCCTCTCAAAGAGTGAGGCCACCCAAATGCATCTACCAGCTTCTGCCAGACTCTGTAAGGAGGCACAGGTCACTTTCTGTCCCCCATGGAGAACACAGTGACAGCCCTAGCAGAGCAGCTGGCATGCCCAAGATGAAGTCTCACAGGCTGTGACTTCTTTGGCACCGAGTTTATATTCTGCCTGTGGCTGCTGGTGAGGTTCTGTTAGCTGTTTTACTCCAGCAAAGCTTTCTTGCTTTCTTGTGTTCCCATGGGTAGTCCAGAGGCATCTCCAGGCCCAACGATGTCTGGGCTCAGAGGGGTGCAGCACCTCAGATGCTGTGGGAAGCGTGGTTTGATTGTGGCTTGGTGCATGTTAGCTCTTGCTAATCCTTGATCAAGGCTGTGACCCTTGGACAGCCTGGCCTTAGAGCCTAAATGTAGTGTAGTAAGTGATGGTGCACCTGTGTGTGGATTGACATGGCTGAGTTCATCTCTCACCCTACTGTGGGATCCCTAATACACCCAGATCCCTAACAGAGATTGTATCCTCTCTCTAAATCCTTTTCACAAGTCTGACAATAGTTTCCTATCTTTGGGATCTCTTCCCTTTGAGCAAACTCAGTGGAAAGGGCCTATGGGTTTCAGAGCTGCTAAGGGCAGGGGCAGATGGAGAATGAGTGAGATTGCATAAGCCTATTCATTTAGGGAATAATGTTTAAAGAAAAGGCACTTTGTAAAATAGGAGGGATGAGAAGGTGGGGTTTGCAGGCAGCCTGGCAGCCCTCTGGGTTTGATTGGTGGGTTTCAGAAATACAAAGCAAAGTAGTCGGCAAACAATAGACTATGAGCCCTTGCCACCCATCCCTCTATTTATCCCGAGAACAGGGTCATGGAAACTTTCCCTTTCTGTTATTGTTTCAATGGAAACACTTTGCCCTCTTCAGTGTTCCTCAGAAAGGATGCATCATGGGTGTAATTAAGCCTCCACGCAAAAGATTTTTCCTTTCCTAGCCAAAGCTTTTCCCTTGCAGCTTGACTTCACTGTAAGGAGTCTTTCTGTCCTTCCTCTACATAGCCCTGGGGCTGAGCCACCAGAGGGTAGGTTGAGTGTCTTCCCATGCAGGGCTCTCTTTTTCGTGCTGTTTGGGTATGCTCTGGTGCAACTGCTCCTTCTGGTGCTCTGCCTCATCCTTCTTCCTTCTAAGAGGTCGCTCTGCCCTGTGTTGGAAGGTGACGGGGCAGGATGATGGGTACCAAAGTGCCTGCAGAGCTCTGTCTCACATCTGGCTCATTTTGCTTTCTCAGAAGGTTCTCGCTGAAACTTGTCCCATGGCTGAGGCCCTTCAAAGGGCATGTGGTGTCTCATGCAGATGCTCTGGTGGCTAATCACATTTCTCTTAGAAGAGTAGGATTCAATTTTAGACACACAATCCCAAATGCTGGTGTTTAGCTATCCCATTATGGAAGTTGGTTGAAAGAAACCAGCTGAGTTAAAAATTACACATGGCAGAGCAGAAATGCATCACACCAGTCATGTTTCTTAGGAAGTCATGGTAACAGGAGGTGACAGACAAAACCAGGTAAGTCCTGGCTATGGCCTGTGACTGCATGGCACAAAGTGAGCATCACCCTCTGAGATGGCTGTACAACCGTCCTGTGGGCTTGGAGGTGATGTGGTTGTTTTCCAAGTAGAGCAAAGCCATGAAGATTTATGTTTACCCTGTGTCCTCATAGACACATGGGATCCTCTGTTTGCCACCTCAATGATTACACAGGGGTTTGGCTGGTGCAGCTGGTCATGGCAGCAGAGGAAGTGCTTGCATTGCATGCAGGATGGAGAGCAGACACCAGAAATTTCAGAAATGTGGTGGCTTGCAACACAGTGAAGTGCAGATGCAGATGTGCTCGCAGTCATGCAAGAGAAGAGGGAAGTAATGAGATCTCAGGCATCAGCAGAGAGATCCTCCTGGAAGCCAGGAAGGAATTAGCCCAATCCTTTGCTCCTTTTAGCCACACAGAATTGGCCCGGTGTGTTGTGGCAGTTTATTGCTTTCCTCTGAGGCATTAAGTTTTGGCTGTTGTCAGAGAAAGGATATCACATTGGTTTGGGATGGAAATCTTCATTCCTGTGAGTGGAAGTGCCAATATTTCATTGGATGAGAATGCACTGGGGCCAGAAAAACTTTTGCCTCAATGAATTTGCTTTTCCCAGGAAAGGTCGGTCTGAAGGGAACATCCATTTGCACCCCATAACTTTCTACCTGCCTTGCTCTGGATGAGTGGCTGCAGAGCATAGGGACAAGCAACCCCAAACGTCAGTCCTCATTTGATCCTAGTCAGCCACCTTAGCAGTGAAACTGATCCCCTTTGGCTCCTGGTGGGGGCTGTAGGGCAGAATTAGGCTCAACTGCCAAAGTTCCCAATGCTTTGAAATGCCTCTGTTGTAATGAAAAATGTCTGTGCTTATGTTGTGGGTTCAGGGTTCAGGCCTATGAGAAGTTCAGGACATGAGGGAAACCACTGACTGGGTTTCCCATTCCACTCCTCTCACTTTCTTTGGCTGTTTGACCTTTTTGGAGTTAATTCGTTTGTTTTCTTCTGTTCTGTGAATCAGATTCAGACTTGGTGTGACTGTGTAGGAGCTGATGGAGTTACTCCCAGGTTGAACATTTATTTCTTTAGTCTTACCTGAAGAAAGCAGTTCATATGCCCGTAAATAGAGGCTGTGTATCTTTTTCTCATGTTTTTTATTTCAGCTCTTAAAAAAAAAAAAGGTTTTGTTGGAAAAATGCAAGATGAGTCAAACGAGTGCTCAGATGATTCTTTTTCACTGCAAAATTCATGGCTCTTGACTTCTCCTCCCAACTGCATGCTCACCCTGTGAAGCTGCAGATTGTGTCGGTTTCATCACTGAATAGTGATAGTGCCTCAGCTGAGAAAGAGAGTGAATGGTAGAAATCAGGCTCTGCAGGTGGCTCCTGTTCAGCCTCAATTTCTTCAGCCAGCTGACCCATTGAAGTGGGACAGGTCCCACCTCTGCAAAGCAAAGGGCTGCCAGTTCCCTGTCACTTCTTTTAATTAAAGAACAGGTCCCCACCCCCCATTTCAGTGGGACTGGAAATAAAAATGCCCCTTGAAAGGGGTGATGTCCTTCTGCACAGCTTGGAATCAACAGCATGGCAGTGGTGGTGGCATGAAGTGAGTTTGTCTTCTGTCACCTCCCAGGTGTCACTGCACCAGAAATTCCTTGCATAGAAAGTCTGAAAATGACCTGCTTCCTGGCTGTGGTCCCACTTAGCCTGGATACCCCACTCATCCAAAATGTTGGTCATTGGTAGATTGGGCATCAAATGTAGCAGACCCCAGATACGCTTCCAGTTCCATGCCCACTGGAGTGGGTTTAGGCTGTCCAGGCCACAAGTCAGCAAAACTCTTGTCTGGACTTTGTCATTCGCTTGGGACAGAGAGATCAGCTGCAATGAAAAGTTCCTGCCTAGCCCTGGCTCCTTGGATTTTGGGGGCAGAAACTCTCCTGTTATGGGAGGGCACAATGACCTACTGCAGCAAGGCTCTAATTAATTGCATATCACTAATGATTGGCAATGAACAGGTTAAAAGTCAAAATGCCAGCACGGCCTTGGCTGTGCCTCCTTTTGCGTTCACAAGCTGGGGGAGTTGCAATATGGTCTGTAGAGACCGTATCGGAGCATAGTGTCATGTCATACAATCTTGGAGCAAAAGAAGGTAAAAAGGAGGAAAAAAGAGGTTGGGTAATGATGGAGAGAAGAGGTCTGAAAGGGAGAAAGAAAGGAGAGAGTAGGCATGAAACAGAGCAAATGCTTGGTTTGGAGGAAGAAGAGTTGGCTTGCCAGGTAAGGAATTTTTTTCTGCTCCAACTGCTTCCCAGCTCTAATTTATACAATATAAATAATTAAAAGCTGTGCAGGCCCAGTGCTAATCCTTGTGGTATTCCATAAGCAACTTCCTTCCCGCTTAGAAAGAATTCCATTGAGAATTATCTGACAGTTCTTGCTCTGCAGCCAATTTTCCGCTCCTGTCAGTGCATGGAGTCTGAGCTCTCCTTTTCCTCGGTTCAGCCTTCCCCAAATTGCATGGCAGAAAAAACCCATAATGTGAGGTCCACTTCCTCTCGTCCTGGAGTTATCTGTGCTGCTAAAATCTCACTGCAGACCTAGAGGGGAGAGGAGGAGGTCTTGTGGAAAAGCCGTGATTTCTGAAGGCGAATCCAGCCACACCACATCCATTTGGTCACATAAATCAGTTCTACAATGGTCCTGCCTTCCCACGGCAGCCAAAGTTTGACAATCTAAATTGATATGGTGCTGTGCTGTTATCTCAGCAGCACAGGGTGCTAATGGAGGCCAGTTTAACCTGTTCAAATGCCTTCTGTGGCAGCAGCAGTAACAGGATGGAGACCCTCAAATAAAGAAGAGGTTGTTCTTTGTTCCCTTCACTGTACTAAATTGAATGGATCTGCCTTGCTGTCACCAGGAATATATGGGCTTAGAAGAAATTACAGAGAAGTAGTAAAACTCAGTGGTATGTATCCCATGCATAAGCTGGAAGATTTCTCCAGTGCTTTGGGCAAGATTGATTATTTATGGCCTGTAAAAGTTGGGATGTAACTCTGAAAAATGCTTCTTAGCTGCAATCCCTCCTTAGCACTGAGGGACAGATCAGCTCTAGGCAATCTTCCCCCAGAGAGGGAGCCAAGCCTAAAAAGCTATCAGCCATGTGTTGCTGGAGTGGCACACATCTAGTCTGGATGCTAACATTTTGCAATGGAGAAGAGAGAAAATAAAAGTGTGTTTGGGGAAATGGGGTGTAAAAGCTGAAGGAGACTTTTCAAGCAAGAATTTACTTGACTGTGAGCAAAGGTAAGATTATCACACGGTTAGAAATTCAGGATCCTTGCAGAACTACCATGCTCAGGCTTTCTAAGAGGAAGCGAGTGAATTCCTAGTCGCTGAGCTAGAGGTTAGGACTCAAGAAATTGATATGAACTGGCTCAACTGCAAGAAGTGTTTTCAACAGCAGGTTTGAAAACAAAGTGTGACTTCAACAGCCAGTTCTACAGGACTACACCAAGCAGTATTACCCTCTGCCCTTACTTACTGTCCTTAATAGCTCCAAAGCAGAGTAGCCAAGGTGCCTGCTTTTCCATCTGGGCTGACAGGCTGCTGTGGTGTCCCTGCAGGTACAAACAGTGAAACACACACTTATCCACAGACCCTGGATAAGACAGTGGTAGTCTCTGCATCTCATCTGACCTCAGACAGATGGTCAGGTCACCACATCATCCCTGCAGATGTAGGTTTTCTGTGAGAGGGGTGTGAATATTTGAATTTCTTGCCCAGTGTGAAGGATACACAATTTAAAGGGGAACCACGGATTGTATGTTTTCATTTGACATTTGAGACTCTATTGTTTGATGTGCCACTAACAGACTATGACCTGCTGGTCCAGCTTTGCCTTTGGTATTTCCTGCTCTTGAGATGCTGGGCAAAGCAAATTTAGGGGGAAGGCAAGATCTTCCAAGCGAAGATTCAGTAAGGACAGCAGTGAGGCAGCTGTGAGGTGAAACTCACATCAGTGTTTCTGCAGCGAGGACAATACTACTAACACAACTACTCCCATAAAAACCCAGGACATGTGCTGCTGCTGTGTGCGCTGGCCAGTCGCCGCTAATGAATCATCCAGCTCCTGGATCACTCCCATGAAAGGGATGGAAAATGGATCCAATCCAGAGAGATCTTGGAGTTCATTGCAATGTGATAACCCTGTTTACAACTTTAAGAACTCCAGCAATTCAGGAGGTGCTGGCAGAACATCTGCTCATTGTAGGATCTTGCCAGCCACTCTTTGGAAATATTAGGTCTGTGCTTCGTTTGTCCATTTTAGATGCCTCAGAAACAGCGCATTGTTATGTCCTAAGACTAATGGGTCTAGAAAGAAGAAAATCCATTTCCCAGTGGAAACTGAAAGCTTTGATAAACATTCAGCAAGTTTTAGCTCATGTAAATATTCCAGGGCAGAGCAGCTGGGAGCCAGGTGCTCTACTGCCACTATGGTTCCCCTTTTTTATAATTTTTCTTTTCTTGCTGATCTACCTGCAGAAACTCTGAAATTACTGGAGGAAAACATATCTGTGAAAGGTTTATGATCAGGCCCGAAAAACTTTCCCAAGCACGTGTATTAAGTTGTTGGTGCACGTTTTCTGCAGGAAACAGATATGGAGAGGAGGTGAATAGGAATGAAAATAATCCTGGGGCTCACCAAAAGAAGATACTGTAGATGATTTGGGAATAAATGAAAACCTTGGCTACATAAGTTGCTCTTATAGAGTTACCCAAGGGCAGATGACCACCCCACATTTCTGTTGAGGTGGAAAACTCTTGAAGTTCCCAGCCTTTCGTCTGTGAGTAAGAGCTGAGTGGCACAGGCAGGACTCTGACAGGGGACCGTCCTGAGGGTGGTCGGGTGAGCCGTGTCGCCTCTTGCAGCCATGCAGTGACCAGAGAGAGACATCAGTCTGCTTCTAGGGAGAGGCTGGTGCAGAAGCAGAGCTGGGATCAGAAAGGGAGCTGCCTGGTTGCCCTCACACTGCTCCTGACCACTGCTTGTTCCCAAGGGATGGTGGGGATGGGCTGTGCCCGCAAAAGGAGGAGAGCTGCAAGAAGGCACACCATGTTCCACCGGGGATGCCTGTGCCGTCCCATGGCTGAGGTCCTGAGTGCTCCCAAGCTGCTGAGGATCTGGTCTCCCCTCAGCCACAAGGGCAAAGCCAGCCGGATGCCTGCGGGCAGCTTTCCTCTGTCAGGGAACTGCCGGTGGGAGGCAGGGCCCCACAGGGGAGCCTCACAGAACTCAGGGTGACACAGCCGGGCGCGTCCTCCTCCCCGTTCCACTGACCAGGAATGGGATGCTGGAAGCACTGGAGCTCTGCGGCCATTTCGGGGAGCTAACATATCATTTAAGGTCAGCCCCAGTGCCGTTTGGAGAGGAGCTAGTATTTCCTTGACTGAAACAGTGAGTTCTCGATGTAATTACAGGATTAAAGGCATGTTCTGGGGCTGAACTCATGATTTATAAGCAAAGGGTACACTTTCAGTCTGTTTACAAGGTGCTCTTGGCCTTGCTTAACCCCTTCTTTGCTGAATACAAATGGTGGTTGGGTTATTCCTGTTAACGGTGTTCATGCATGGAGAGGAGGGATGGTCACCAGTGGGGACAGATTAGGGAGCTGGTGGATACATTCATCCCACAGAAGGAGGAAGTGACTGTTCTGGTTTTCTCCTTTAGTCTGTCCTAGCTGACAAAAACCCCAAAGCAGAAAGTCCCCTAACAAACTCTTAGCTGATTGTCATTTATCTAGTTGAAAATCTCTAGTTCTTTCCAAGAACCTTGGTTCTTCCCAAAGGCTATTTGAGTGGTGGTCCCTGCACAGTAAGGTTGGAAAAGACAATTATGAAGCTAAATCTCGACATGTGGCAGATAAACCAAACCCTGTAGAAATTTCTCTGATGATTAATTTGTTGGATTCACCGGTTTGAGGTAAAGCCAAAACCTGTCATGGAGAAAGGCTGCCACAACAAAATGCAGGCCAGCAATTCCAGGAAACTGACTTCATGTCATGACTACCTCTCTTCCCTGACTGCATAGGTATCCAATGACCTTATAGCCCTGGAGAGAAGACAACCAGAACTTCTTGCTTTTTTTCCTTTTTTTTTTCTTTTTTTTTCTGTAATGCATAGCATGTGCAATAACTAAATGAAGCATCTAGAGTAGGTCATCTGAATATGGGTTCAGTCTTGCTCTGAAGACTTTAAAGGATGGAAAATTTGCTGTAGTTCCAATGAAATTATTCCAAAAGTGAGTGTACAGTTTTTTAAATTTGCATTTTATATCCACAGAGGTGTCAGATTTAATTTCCTGCTGTTAGCTCTAGGAATGACTGTCCCAGTTTGCTGCTTTTACCATAGCATTTCTTTAAGAGCTCTGGTTGATTCAGAGCTGCTCACAGTCTACATCGCTGCTACTTTAGGTGGAGGTGCACTTGTTGGAGACCTATGGGTTATATTTTTCCAAGACTATACATAGAGTAGAACTGACACTGCTCTTTTTGTCTTGTTTGTAGTTTGCTGTTTCCAGATGGAACAAGGTACCAAAGCAAATCAAACATTTCTCTGCAGGTCCAGGGCTTTGAGTTCAAATTTTCTTTGACGCTTTCAGCAAAAACTTCTTACCAAACTGTGAGTAAAAAGCTACCCTGTGGCTCTGACTGGGCAGATCAGAAGTGGTGGGGATCATGTGTCTCTTGTCTTAGGAGGAGCAGCAAATCTGCTAGGCATAGAAGGTCTGAAAAGAGATATTATCTACAAGTGGAAATGGGTTTTATTTACATTCATCAAAATGGTTTGTGGCCCACTGAGGAATGGACCTGCAAAACCTCAGTCTTGTGTCCCCAGAAGCAGGTGACCCATGATCTACGACTGCAGCCCATGGTGTGGGCAGACAGGTAAGGAAACATTCCTGCAGGAATGTCCTGCCTAGGCTGAGTAGATTGGGCACTGGGTATCAAAAAAAGAACAGCTGTGCCAGGTTTGTCCCAAAGCAATTGTGATCTTTCTTTCTTTCCTCCCACTTGAACAAACTTGTCCATTCTATATCATGCCTCAAGCCTTGGGGAAGAAATACTCCTGTCCTTGCTCTTGTTTCCTCTGCAGTCTTTGAGGAAGGGGGGCAATGCGGATTTTTCTGTAAGCAGCAACCCAAGAAACAAAAGCGAGAGGAGAAATGCAGGCCTGGGAATTCATGTGACCAATGGGCCAAATTGATGTCATGCTCCAAATGTGAGAATTTTTGTGTGGAATCAATGCCTAGAGCAGTTTATGATTGGCTTAATGTGTCCTTACAAACAGAAAGGATTTATGAAGTTGGGAAGCCTTGATGTTTTTACCCAAGATAAGAGCATTGTCAAATGAGAGAGGAGGCTGTATCTCATGCTCACTTTCTCTGTTTAGATTGTTTAAGGTTAACTAACAGACAACCCAAAAGTTCGATGCAGGTCCTAGCATCCAGGTCATAGGAGGACCTACCATCCTGGGAGTGTTTGTTTTGGGAGCAATGCAGACCCATGCTAGGTCTGATAGGGTACACTGGTAAAGTTGCAACATTAAGTGTGTTTACCTGGTCCCTGAACAGCTGGCAGGGAATACAAGAGTTTCTTAAAAATTTAGGAGTTACCCATTCTTGGCTTAAGCTGTGGTATTGCTCAGCTATTTTTGTTGGCTTGGCAAGTCTCCAACCACCTAGACACCCATCTATTTTCTTTCCGTAGTACCAATGCCCCAAGTAGCCTAAAGCACTGGGTTCCCATCTGGAAGACCTAGGCTTCTAGGGAATGATGAAGCAGAGGACATCAGAAACCCTGTCATTTGTGTGCCAGGGCAATGTTGTCATTACCACAAGTGTGCAGTGGTGTGTCCATCTGGCTGAGTCCCTTCGCTGCTAATAACCGGCTGAACAGTGGTAGTTGGTTGTGCGTGGAAGTGGGTTTGAACAGGGCTACATGCTTGTATCTATGCCCATATTGTCTCTGAGCAAAAAGGAAAGGCAAATTGGAAAAAAAGGAAAAGCTTTCTCCCAAAGATGGTGACTATGCAAAAGACAAGGTTTATGGTGAATGTCCAGCTGAACACACATTCCTGGTGCAATGATGTGGTTAGAAGAGCTGACACAATCCTTTGAGTAATAGAGACATGAAGGAATTCTGCTGATATTACACCAAATAAAAATGAAGTGAATAGAGTGCTCTGCTTGCAAACTCAAGGTCAGGAGATCAGAAATATCTGGAAATAGTCTTCCTGTGCAACATTCATTTAGATGTGGTGGTGCGTGTTTTTTTTATTTTTTACTCCTGTGAGGTTCCCGAATGACTTGGGGCACAGCGGACATTGCCCACTGGTGTACATTTGAAATCCATCTCCACTTGAGTTCAACCGCAGAACGAGTGCTTGCCATTGCACCTGAGTGCTTCAACAGGGCTGTTGGTCACCAAAGAGAACACGTGGTGACTGCTGGTGGAAGGCCTTTTTGATGGACTTGCCCAGCTTGATGCTTTCCTGTCTAGGGTACCGTGCATTTCAGCTTCCCGTTGCACCTCCCGTACTCTGACATTGACAAGCTGGTGGGCTGGTATGCTCCTTCTCTCACTGTGCAGATGAAATGGGATGGTTGCGTTTTTTAGTGGTGCAGGAAGAATCTTTGTACAGGATGAAGAAAACTGGACTCCCTGGATTTCTAGTATCTGAGAAGGAAAGCTGATGCTTGGAAGGCTGAAGCAACTGCAGCTTCCTTGGGCTCTGCCAGCAAGCATGGCGCAGAAAGATAGTCTGGGGTGGCAGTGAGAGCACCTTCTGTGCCACAGGGACGAGCCCCAGCATTGCTTCAGTCTTTCTGGCAGGGATGTTTTGGAAGTCTACTTTGCCTGTGGGGTTCTGGTATGGCAGGGAACTTGCAGGCCCTCAGCTGGGGCAATTGCAGGAAGGGGAGAGGAATGATCATGTGGCTCAGCCGCTAGTCTGGGTCTTGGGAGCCATGGGTTTAATTCTTGGCTCTGCTGCTGTCTCCCAGTGGGCAAGGCTTGGAGTGGCACTCTCTCTAACTCTGTTTCCCAACTGCTCATTGCATGGTATCGTGTTATTTTAAAACCCCAACCCATCTGCAGTAAAATGCTTCATATTACGTGACAGCCCACAGCTTTGATTGTGTCTTCAGTGGGTAATTTGCAAGGGGACATCGGCCCCGACCAAAATCCTGAAGCCCCTGGTCCCCCAACATTGGAGTCTGGATCCTGCAGATTTTGTGAAATTGAAAATGAGGTGCTGCAGCAGCTGAGTCAGCGATCTCTGATAATGTTGCTGTGGTGAAACTTCCTTCTCTGCATGGAGTTTTCATAAAGCCTGCTCAGTACTTAACTGTCATTTAATGCCACAAAGTATAGCTTGAGTTGGACTTCATTTGAAGCTTAGGCCCTGCTGGGTTGGGGTACCCGAGATCTGGGCTGGTGAGGTGGGGTCCTCCCTGTAAGTGCAAGAGAGATGGGCAGTTTGTGTTTTTGTCTTATTAACGTTCATTGATGTGGAGGGAACACTGAGGAACTGGACTCGTTCCCTTCCCCACTCCTCTCTCCCTTTGCCTGTTGCTATTTAAACCGCAAAATTAAGAGTAAGCCAGCCAATTTACAGTCTCCTGCAAGACAAAAATAGGTGTGGATATAGAGAGATGAATGCAAAGGCACAAGACCATATGGTCTCAGGGTTTCATGACAATCTTTGCGGGGATCTCAGTCTTGGAGAAATTTAAGGAAGGATTTGTCAGGACTGATGGTACAGTCACACCTGTACCACAACACTTGGCCTTGGACATGCTTTTGGCAATGGTACATAGCCAAAGTGGGAGAACAGACAAAAAATCTGGAAGTGAGCCGGAGAAACTGTGGAAGTATGAGAAGATCACCAAATTGAAGGACAGCTGGCTGGGGAAAGAAGTGACAGAAATCTGTGCTGCAAACAAAGGACATAACCTTCTTCAGGAGATGTGGAGGGTCCAGAAGAACAGCATACAGTTTAAGAAAAGGATTGCACAGACATATGCCATGGTGGGACAGCCAAACTTCCTCCCATCCGAGCTGCCATCTGTTGGGACAATATTTTTGCACCGTGGTTGAGCCTTTAAATCCTAAGTGGGACCAGGGGCACTTTGCAGCTGACACGGGAACACCCTACAGTTCTGGAGCTCCAATATGTGAGATGTAGCCCTGTCAATGTAGAAGAAGGATGGGGAAGAGGGAAGCCTTCCCAACAGACACCCCAAAACCCTGTCCCTGTCCCACTGTGTCAAAAAAGCTGAGAGGTCATCAGGTGAGTTAAGAAGTAACCAAGTTTTACCCCATAGACAGAGTCAGAAGGCAAATCTCAGGCCATTACATTTTCTCTTTTTTAGGGAACCACCATCATTTGAGCTATTTTAAGACCAGACTGGATTGAGCTCTAGGAAATATACAGTAAGAAGCTGCCCCAGGACTGGCAGGGAAAGATGCCAGCTGGTCAAAGTCTTTTTAGTAATGTCGCTGTTTTCACGAATGTTTATATTTCCTTGCCAGCCCTGTGGACAATTAAGAAAAGGCTTGGCTGAGATTTGAGCTGTCATTATTGGTCTAGACGCTGGATTGGCTCCACATCATAAAAATCTTGAAGATGGAGCGAGCTGTACGAGGCAGTCATTTGCAAACCGTACAGAGCATTCTGCAGATCTATAAATACAGCTGGTGAGATAAACAAAGGAAACGATGCACAAGAATGCTCCCTTGTGCATCCATGGCCAATGGCTTCACCAAGAGATTGCATGTCAGTCACTGGGAGACCAGGCAGCAGCTCTGCTCTCTATACATATGCTTCCACTGGAAAAAAAAAAAAAAAAAAGACAGCAGTAGCTCAATTTTCTTTTCTGGCTTTGCCTTAAAAGCTTGTTGAGTTTCTCTGACTCCTGTTGCTGTCAAGTGGTGCTTAACACTTCCAAAAAATTGCTAGCACAATTGCTGGAGCTTTGGCAAATATCTGGACTGTTAGATTTGACCACTGGAGAGCGGTTTGTGTCTTACCTCCACGAGCCCAACATCTAACATAAGGTAGAGGAAAGTTGGAAGGGGAGACTGAAGGGAAGTGACTCATTGGAAGTCACTCAACCATGTCAAAGCACTGCTGGGGACTAGAAGATAGTTCTGAGATAAATGGGAACCTGATCTTTTCTCCCCCACTTGGCCTCTTCCTTGGCTTTGGGGAGAGAGTCGTGTTAGCACTCAATGGCGAAATTCATGGGTTGGAGGCTTGTTTTCAATTTCCTACTTCCACTGTGCTGGTTAGTGAAACTTCCGCCTGAAGAGAGATCCAAAATTTGCCTGGGGTGAATGACATCAGCCTGATCTCATCTCTGCTCATTTATTTGTACTGGTTATCTCTGGCTTCAGTCTTACTTCATTCAGATAATTGCATACACTCTCCTTAGAGACTCACTAGTTCTGTCACCAGCCTTGCCAGCAACGCCCCCTCCTCGTGTTACCTCATTATTATTCATGCTAATGAGTAGGGGGAGGAAATAAACCAGGGTAGATGGAGGCTCATGAACTTCTTTCTCCCTGCCAGTATCTCTCTAGGCCCTGTCCCAGTACAGCTTTGTCCAACGGAGAGTGCTTTCCCAGCGCTGTTCATCTGCCCGCTCCTAAGCCCATGCCTGGGTCCAGGAAACGGCTTGGGTGGATGCCTCCATTAATGCCTGGATAATATGTCTGAGGCATTTGTTTCTGCTCTGCAGATGGACTTTGCAGCCACCAGGTTATCTGAGAAAAGTGTCTTGCCCTCTGCTCTGTGACTTGTGTTTTCCTTCCAGTTCCTATCTGTGTTGTAAAACCACTGAGGCGGAAGATGCCCTTTGTAGACATGTTTGTGCTGGATTGAGATGTGTGTGTCCAAGCTCTGCCACAGCAGAGGTATGAACAGCCTTGCCCCACTCCCCAGACTCATCAGGTGGTGGGACTGACTGAGGGGATTTCATACCTGTGTCTCACACCCCTTTGACAAGGGTGGTCAGAAGCAGGGAAGAGCTTTTGTAAGAGAAATAAGAAGACTAGAACTCTTCAGCTGGGGAGCAAGGTGGCCAAGGGAGGATTTTATAAATATCTGTAAAAGCAGGAAAAGCATGAAGAACGAAAACAAGCAAGGAGACAAATATAAACTCCCAAAAATTAATCAAAGGAGCTCCTTGCCACAGGAGGCTAGGAAGGGTAAAAAGCTGGCATGAGTTCAAAAACTAAGTGGATAAATAGTGGACTTTTTAACACAGAACCACTGTCTTATGGGAGAGTGGGAGAACACTCCAGGGGAGCATCGCTGTGCCCTTGCCTGGCCCTTATATTCTTCTCTGGGCACCTGTTACTGCATAATGTCAAAGAAAAGGTATTGGGTCCTTTGGGCTGATCAGATCTGGCTGTATTCACGCGCTAATGAAATCAGCACAGTCCCAACCATGTAGTGAGTGCCGAGGGTCTGGTCCAAAGCGTGGTCTGCAAGGTAGCTTGGAGCAGAGCAGAGAAATCAGATCTCGCTTGCTTAAAATCAAAACCAGGCTTAGAAAGCAATCCCAGAGCAGGAGCGCCGTTCTCCAGGAAAGTTTCCAAAACCAACTCCTGGCCTTGGAGAATAAGATGGCAAGCCACCAATAAATAAATAAGTAGATAAAGAAGTAAATGCAAAACCTGTGAAGAAATCTCCCAGAACAAATGGCAAGAGTACTTCCAGTTTTCAGGCCACCTGCTTGTCATCTATCACTTAGAAAAAATGAGTGTTCTTTAAATATTCATATGGAGAAAACAGACCCACCCTCTTGGATTTCCATGGTGATTTATGCTGCGGCATTTTCAAGGTCATCCATTGCCTAAATCTCCTGTCTGTCTGAGGCCTGGGTCCTGCAAGGAACCCGATCCCCATGATCATATATATTAGAAGGGATAGAGCCTGTTTCCATATGTGTCTTAGTGCTGGCATCTGAATTTTAAATGAATGTGCTGATTCCTCAGTCTGTACTCAGACACCAGCTTTCTCCTTTGGCTGTTCCAGTTAAGGTTTTTATATGAAGCATTTTCAGTTGAGGAGCTTTCAGTGGCAACATTCTCAAAGACACATCTTGGAGTCGTGTTTCAGGCTCTTAGGGCTGGCTCATAAACCCTCCCTGTGGGTTGGAACTTGATATGTCCAAGTTGTGTTCCTGTCCCATAAGGAAACAGAGGTATATTAAAGGAGTCCTGCCCCTCTGGGGAATCAGGATTAAGAAAAAGTTGATATATGCATCCAATGGTGTTTTGTTGCTTGTTTGGTTTTTTTTAAAAATAAAATTAAGAGTATATAGCATGCGATACTTAGCGTAGCAAAGCTTGGGATCAATGAATAGAGAATAGATTTATTTTCTTTTTTTAGACTAAAAGGGTTCATTGCCTTTCAGGAATGAAGCAAGAAAGGTTGGATAAACTGATTTCTGGAGGTGCTAATTTCCCCATCCACTTACAGAGCTTGCACAGCCAGATATAACAGTAATCAGTCCCGCCCTGGCCAAGGGTAGGTCTCTGGAGATCTGCTGTGATCAGGGACCTGGAACAGGGACCTTAAATCTCTCTCACCTTCAACCTCTACTGGAACATCTAGAGGTTCTGCCTTCTCTAGCACGTGCAGACGAGGCTTTACCCTGGAGCTCTCAGAAGGTGGGAGAAGGGCATGACCAAATTCAACTGCGCACTTAATAGCCACTGTGGTTGTCTTTGAGGCTGGCATATGAAGCATTGCCAAAAGACCAAAGAGAAACCACGGGTGCATGGATTTCAGACAGCACTTAACCATTCTGATCAGAAAAATCCCAAATGCTGTACCAAAAGTTACCTTGTTTGTTTCTTCAAGTGGAAAAGATAATGGAACTATAATGGATGGGGATTCCCCAGGGTTTTTTTTTTCCTCCCTCCCTTTCTTTCCCTCATTAGGCAAAAATCTGCTTTGTCAGTACCTTTTCTGAGCACCCTAACAAATATACCTGTCTGTGACAGGCCTCTCAACACAGGCTTTTGTGTTTTGTTTTGTATGGGGGGAAAAATGCCACAGCAACAGGGCAGATCTATTAACTCTTTTGGGACTGTCTAAGACATTAGGTTGTGATGAGGTGCAAAGCAAAGGAACCTGCACAACACATCCCAAGGAGCTGATCATTAACAAGGGGATCAGAGCAGCAACTTGGCTCCAAGAGTGGCTAGGGACTGGGTAACTTGAAATTGCCCACTGTAGCTATAGCCTCTCTTGCTTTCAGCATGGAGGTCGGGCCAGAGCAGGCTGGTGCTGACAGATACACCCTGCCAGGGCAACTGTGTGTGGATGAGTAGGAAGGAGAGCTCCTCCTCTGAGCTCTGCACCTCTACATTCTCCAGCAGAAGGCAAACCATGGCATAGAGGAGTGACAGCAGGCATTCTGTATGACTGTGCTCTCTGTATTAGTTTTTCTCCTTTATAAAATTCAGCTTTGGAAAAATTGGCTTATTTAGCTGAGTTCAGATCTGAGAGCCTTTCAGCTGAAGTTGGAAAAAATGCAGGAATTTCTTTATTCTCAGTGTTGTTTAACCTTACCAGCAGAGCTGAAGTCAGCTGAGAGAACAGGAAGAGAAATGGTATTTTTGCTGGTTCTGTACCTACTGGTGGTGACCTCATAAATGGACTTGTCTTGGTCTCCCAGAATACAAGCTTATCTATTGCCATGAAATTCACCCCATAAAACATGAAGCCACAAATGAATCCTGATTTATATTGTCTGAAGTGAATAGATGTCCTTGTCTGCCAGGATACCTGTGTCCTGGTGGAGAACTTTTACCCCATTTATTCTTGGTATGCCATGCTCTCCCCACCAGCTTTCCTGCTTCTTTCCTTGGTTCTCTCCTGGGATGGATTCACGATAGCAACCATCCTCTCTGCCTTCTAAGTTGCAGGTATGTCAAAAGAGTAAGGAACAATATTCAGGCGTGAGCAAGAGTGTACAAGAGGGGAATTGAGTAAATTAGCAAAGGTCAAGCAGAGCTGGCAGAGTCACCCCTGACCCCCCATGACTAAAAGAAACAGAGATTGCTGTTCCCATCATGTTGAAAAGCCAAGGATCTTGCTCAAGACTTGGAGTTACCAAGGCCAGCATCCTGTGGGAGCATGAGCTGTAGGCACCAGGCACTGCAGAATCCATCTCCTCTCCCTGCTCCAGATTAGGACACGCATTCTGCTGCTGTTCCTCTGATATGTACTTTACTCTGAGCCATCTGCAAATGAAGGAATGGTCTGCTGCTGGTGAACTTCATCCAGAAAGCTGAGGTGGAATCAGACCACAGTTGTGCTGCATGCCTTGTGGGTCTCTGCTACTTCAATTAAAGCAGCAAACCAACATATTTCCTGTCTTTATCTGTTTGCCTTTATGTGTATGTGGAACAGAACAGAAGCCAAAGAAAATAATCCAAAACTCTATACGCTTTTTTTTAATACTGTTTTCCTCCAAGGATACACCTAGAAAGACTCTTCCTGCTTTCTGTAATGTTGGATGAAAATCTGAACGGAGAGCTTATGTTAGGCTATAAATCATGCACATATTTGGTCCATACATGCCTCTGGCATGGCATCATCTTCCATTATGAACACAATTATCAGGAAAAAATTACGAAGGCCAGTCCATATTTTCTTCTACACCAAACCATTCTCTTTGGCTTCCTCACTCTATTGAGTTTCAGCTTTTGAACCAGGTATCTGGAGCACAGTATTAATCAAGCCGGGCCAGCATGGAACTGACCATAGCCTAGAAAACCCACCTCAGAAGTAGGGTGGATTATGCTGAGCTCTGTGCTGTCTCAGCCAGCTGGCACTGACCTCTCTGCCTCTGTTCTGTGCTCCAGTCACTGCTGCAGCATCAGTTCGGGAAGTGGTGTCCATCCCTCCAGAGCAACATCAGCAGAGGCAGACCAGTGCCTCAGGGTGCCACACTGTTGTCAGCGTGTGAAGTGCGTGGCCTGGATTGTCCTCTGGCAGGTGCTGAACTATTTCCACTGGCTGAAAGAGGTGCCTGAAAACGGGCCATGACTGAGCACTGGTGTCAGAGAGAACAGCCCTTCCCTGGGAGCTGAAGTGCCTTTCCATGTGGCAGTGGGGCTGAGTGCTCTCTCAAGGTACACAGGATGCACTGGAAAATCTGATCCTGGGAAACAGGAGACCAGTTTCAGAAGGCTGGAAAAGACCAAGACTTGAAATAGTTGAACATGGAGCTTGAGACCAGGACACTGAGTCCTTCTTGAAGACAGAAGGAAAGTGGTGCACGAGAGAGCTCCATTTTATGGATGATAGTATCCCTGGTGATGCTAAAGAATGGCATGGGGTCAGCAGGCAGGTGGATCTCTTCACTTCATAGCACTCCCACCACACAGCAGAGAGAGGAGAAGAAACACCAGAGGCAGGTCCTTGGTGTGCCTCAGTGAACCTCACTCTGGTGACTTCCCGGGCTCCCTGGTTTGTTTTGCCTCCAGTTTGGGACTTGAGCCAGATTGTGCTCGGGCTGTGAATGCTTCCAGATGTTCTCAGCCCTTGAGGGGGGGGGGGGCAGAGGCATGCCAGGCTGTAATTGGTGTGCAAGCAAACCCATGCAAGGGGCATATAAAACATTACCTATCCCTTGGCCGGTGCCTGGTGCCTGGAGGTCTGCTGGTTGCCAGTGGCAAAGGGGAAGGAAAACATCATAGCCTGGTGGAATGGTTTCTTTTATTGCTGTGTCCCTTCGGCAAAATGGCCAGTGTGTTAAGTGGCACCTGCATGGAAAGGCAGGAGAATGCAGAAGGAAGAAGCAATGAGAATGCAATCCAAGCCAAAAGCATTAAAAACCTGAAGGAAAACATTGCTTCTCTCACTGCTGCCAAGTTTATTTCAGTATGTGGCAACCTGGTGAAGTACATTCCTTTATAGGGGAGGAATTACAGAGGACAAGACCTTAAATTCCTCCCATTTGCTCAAGAACTCCAGCAAACGCCTCCTTCTTCCCCCTCCTGCTGGTCCAATTTTAAGGAGATTTTAATTTGAGCCCAAAGTGCTGGAACATAGACAGGAAATGGCTTATAATTTGCAAAAGTGTATATAGTTTCATGGAAAAGCAACATATATACTGAAACCTATGCCTTTCGAATTCTTCCCAGCAGCCATCTCTTCTGGCCTGGGGACAATGGAGTCTCTGTGCTCAGGTCTGTTTTCGGTCGAAACGGTCCATGACTGCTCTTTTGTGACCAAACAGAATGCGGGAGTGAGCCGGTCGGAGCACTCGGGGCCTTAATTATTTGGGTCACGTGGCTGCTTCCACTGCTGCAAGTGGCAGAGGACATGCAACCGAGGAGCATCGTTTCTGCTAAAGGGAGACTTGGAAAAAAAACCACGCAAGGGAAGTTCAGGCATCTCTCAGAAATCAGAGGCAGGGCTCCCAGCAGCTCGGAGAGGGCCAGGACTTCGGCCTTCGTGCTGGGATGGGCGGGTGGATGGATGGATGCGTGTTTGCATTGACTGCCATGAGGTCATTGTGAGTTACAAATGCATTTGGCTTTGGCTGGTTAGAAAATTGGGAGTCCCAAAGGCTCTTCTGTTCAGCCTTTGCATTTGCCCTAGAATTTTTGCAGGCACAAAGGCAGGCTGAGCGGACAATGGCTTGCTTGACTGGCAAGCACAAATGCGAGATTTTGCACGTACAAAGGATTGTTTGTGCAAGCAAAAATGTCATGCAAAATGAGGAGCATGTGGCCATGACAGGAGGGACTTCAGAGTGAAGAAATCGTATCCAAATGCATCACCAGTTTGATTAAGGAAATTAGGGCAAAATTTTGAAGCATGTATGTTGGCTTTGGAGTGAGAGAGAGGTCTCTCGCCTTGGGTGACCAGGAGACACATTAGCTCTTGGGCAGCGGGGCCTGCAGTGAGCTGGCAGTGCTTCTGTTTGGATATGGACATATAAAAGAAACCAGCTGTATAGAAGCTGGACATATCATCTGGAATCTGAGCCACATTGCGTCCTGCTCAAACACTGATGGCCCAATAGTGTTGTCAAGCATTAGCCTGGAACCAGCTTCTCTAACAGCGCAGATGTGCAAGTGTGCATGCAGAATGCACATCTAATTTCTCTACCTATTGCTTCAAAGTTATCAGAATTACTTAAATATAGAACAGGGAATTTATTTACTTTTTATCACCTGTACTCGTAGCAGAGACTAAATTATGCTAGTTGTTCAGTTGTGCCCGACATCAGGCATCCTGGAGAAGATCTGCTTGGCCCAAATTGTACTATTTGTCAGGAGTGAGAAAGCCTGGGCTGGCTTTCTGGGCTGCGATATTCTTTGGTTTACTAAATACACTTGCCTGAAAACCCTTTCAAATCCCAGTTTTGAAACCAGTGCTTTAGAGTCCAAACTTAAAATGCTGGTCTTTGAAACACTGTGTAATATAAGTGCCCTTGGGCAAAAATCTTAACCTCCATGTTTTTCTCCCTTCTTTTGAAAATTGAAGGTAATTATTCCTAACTATCCTTGTCAGTTAGGCATGGCCTGGAGATGGGTGGAATGTCATGTTTTCCCTTTGGAAGGGCTCTATTTCTCTTCAATTTATAATCCCCTCTCATTGCAACTGAGGCTCATGTAGCTACTGTTCAACCATAGCCACCCGTGATTTTAGGCTGCTTTCTGTCCTCCCAGCAGCCGCCTCTGATGCCACACAGGCAGTACCATAATCTCAGGCCTTTTTGGAGGCAAGTCCTGAAGCTCAGATGGAGGATACTCGGTCTCTGCAGATGACATTTTGTGGGTGAGCATTCAGGACTGCTGTTTCGCCTTGTCTAAAGGATGGTGGCATTGGGATTCTATGGCTTTCCTTGAAACTGCTCCTCCACCTGATGGTGGGTAGAGCATCACCAGTGCATGACCTCCAAATTAGGAATTTAAAGCACACATTGAGGAGAACTTGCCCCATACAGTGGTCAAGGTTAATGAGGAGGTACAGAGAGCTGGATCAGGAATATCATGACTCCTTTTGGGGCTTGAAAAAGACACTGGGACCTATCGGCATTTTTCCAGCTAATTACCTGCAAGAAGAAAGGCTAGGGCTTGGCTTTTGAAATGCAAAATGATGTATCATGCAAAAAGAACACAGCATTTAAATCAAAAGAACAGTCAGATCCCTGTGGTTTGAGGGGCACTTTTCTCTGCTTGGATTGTCTGGGCTGCTCCCTGTAGGGATGAGAGGCTTTGTCCTGCCTGGGGTTGTGGCCAGAGAACCCACTTAAGGGTTAAGTTGCGTAGCAAACTGACTAGGGACGAGCAGCTCTCTGTGTGTGCAAGAGATGAGCAGGGCACTGATGAACCTGGCTTGAACTAAACAGCTCTAGGTTTTCTGCAGCACGAAAAAATCTCAGGGCGCTTTTCTTGTAGCACACAAATGGTAGTGGCCTCCGGACTCTCCCAGTAGCAACAGGCATGACGTCCCTTCAGAAAATCTGGTGCTTTTTCCTGAGCAAGCAGGAGACTGCCCCCAAGTCATCTTCTCTGTTCGTCCTGGATTGACTTCTGCATTTCTGGGGACTGCTGTGGGAGAGCAGCAAGAGCACCTACAGGAAGGGGGCCTCAAGAGGATTTCGAGATGTTGCCATATTCTGCAGATGCTCCCATGTGTCACAGGAATCTCTTTTAAGTGCAATTGTGCTGCAGGCAGCATAGTCCATCTTTCCAAGACCTGTCATGAAGGGAAAATGTGTGTCGAGGCGAGGTGAAAAAGGAGTCATAAGGGCCTTTCAGTACATGCTCAGATGCAGAGGTTCTGCAGCTGGGAGAGAAGACATGCCAGAAGTTTGAGCATGCTGATATGCAGGAGGAAAATCAATGGAACCTAATGAATCTGGTCCATTTCAAGTCAACCTATCCTTTCAGCTGTGAGGGAGCAAGGGTTGTTCATAGTTTTGGACGTGAGACCAGCCAACTCATGAGTCAGGTCTGATTCCAGAATTCAGAAACTGGGAGTCCCTGGGTTCAGCTGTGTCATTTCTAGTTATTATCATATGGTTCAGATCTCCAAATAAGCCAAATGGGTCCCAGTTTATATTTCTTTTGAATAAGGAGACAGTGGACAGTCTGTTTATTTGTAACTGTCTATTACAATGAGAGAGAAAAACCGGATCAAATTCTAGTCCTAAAAATCCACAGGAATGAGTTTTCTGGTTATTATTTCATTAGTCCGCTTTCCCCTTAGAAATAGATCTGAGGTGACACACATTTTCACAAGAAAGAGCTTCTTGGTGCCCGTGGGACTTTTGCACAAGTCACCAGGTACGGCGAGATGCTGGTGCTTGCTGGCAAGGAACATGGATTCTTTTTGGTGCTCCAGTGACATGTAGCTGATCACGGAGATGTTGCGTGTTTGAATGAGTGTCTTTGAAAGCAATGTCAGAATGGCTTTGGTCCTTTCACAGTGAGGAGCTGGAGTTTTGAAAGTGCCATTTTACCTCTTTTGTTGTTGAAAATAGAGAAACATATCAATTCTGCTCCAAGCCAAAAACTACTTGTTGTCCATTCTTCTTTCCTCACTGACCCCAAATAATTTATTTCTTGGAATTTGACAGAAAAATCCAAGCCATTTCAATAAACATACATGCCAAGGAGACATTATTTAAGCTCTCTAGGAGATTTAAGCTCTGTAGGAGATTTTCCTTTCAGCCTTCTCTAGTAGCAAGAGTTGAATCAGGAGGATGAACGTCAGCTTCTTGGAAGCCCATCCTGTGAGGTATTTTAAACACAAATAAGGAAGTCTTCTGCTACTTTCCTATTGTCGTGTGTTACACATATCTACAGCGCCATTTAATTGAAATATTAAACGATGTAACTCTCTTCCTTGGCCCCCACTTTCAAATAAGCAGGTTTTTCTAGTTGTATTTAACCCATAATTAATTAATAAACCAGACCCTAATCTGTTTATTAACTGCCCTATGCTCCCTTGTTGTCAGGAAAAGCTGTAGAGAGAGTTACACAAGGATCATAAAAAGTCTTAGCTCTCTCAACAGAGCTGGGATATTCTTGTGTGATGGATGTGGATAATTTTATGGTGAGGATATGATTTGATGACCTGCCAATAGCAGAGATCTGGATTTTGCATCACAGTAGGTTCCCTCACATCCTTGTGCTATTGCAGATATCAAGTATGGCCCCGGCTGTCAAATTCGCAACATTTTCTTCAATCGACAATCAGCAGATCTGTGAACCTGCAGCAGAGAAATTCCTGTGTCTAAGGTCAGATAAAAAATGGAGGAGGGACTTCTGATTTGTTTCTAAACACAAAATAATTTAATCCTTAATGCAAGCAGGATATAAAACTGTATTCCTAAGTGAAGATGGGAAGTGGTGGGGGGAGACAAATAGCTGTGTTCCTCATTCCTCAGCCTAATAGCTTTTGGTTGTTACCATGAAGCTGCAGCTTTGAGAATCATGTGTTCTTCATAAGACAGGGTTCTTTGCTTTCACTTTCTGAGAAAGAAAACACACTTCTGACTTCTGCAATAAGGCAGAAAGGCCCAAGTTAGTAAAAAAAAAGCACCCAGAGTCTAATAATCAAATGAAACATTATTTTGCATTCCTGTGAAGTCTCATGACATCCAAGACAGCCCTGTGATTTCCTGGTACTCTGGGTGTAGAAGAGCCCTCCTTGGGATGCTCCAACACTTATCTTTGGAATCACTCCAAAACCTGAAAAGTCAGACCAGTCTTGGGCTGCTCTCAGCCCTCGAAGTTGGTACAAATGCCTTTCGAGGTCCGAATTGTGATGAACCAAAGTGATTGTCACCCTCCCCTGAACTCCAGGCCCTCTGGCAGCGGAGACACCTGGAAGCCTACATGTGCCCCTGTTTAACAGGTCTGAGCCCTTCTCCGAAGGCATCGCAGCACCCTCCGGTTCCCAGCCCGCCTGTTCTCTGAGCAATCAGCTGCAGAGGGTGCTCTTGCTCTGCCTGAAAACAAAAAAGTTTGGGTAACTCCCGTCCCATCTCCTCCCTTCCACCCCCTCCGTCTCAACAGAAGCAAACAAATGAGTCTGCTGCGACCTGAGTTCTGCCTTGCAACGACGGAGCCAGCAGTGAAGAGCCATTTCAGAACACGTCCCGCCCTGCTTGCGTGGGGAGCCTGGGGTCGAGCTCGAAACTTCGAGGGGCTGCGTGGATGGGGCCAGGCAGGGAGGGCAGGAGGCTGCTGCTGGAGAGAAATGCTGTCAGCAGTGGTGTGGGCAACAGCAGAGCTGCTCTTCTCTCACATCTGGCCTTGGAGGTCCTGACCTGTCAGCCCAGCCCTGGGGCTGAGGGTATCCTCCTGTTGTGCTGACATCCTGCTATACAGGAGAAATTGGCTGTTTCTGAACCAGGTTTGGGTCAGGGTGTTTATTAAAGCATCCCCCGGGTGCCTCAGTGCTCAGCTTGGCACAGAGGTGCAGACAAGGCAATCTGTGGAGAAAGCATTTACTCGATGTGCTGCTTGCCTCTGGAACACCTCAGTGCACAGCAGGTCTTGTGTGCAAATACATCTCGAATGTTTCAGAGAACAGGGAACTTTTGGAGCCACAGAAAACAGATGGGAGGGATCCTGAGAGGCAGTTCACTGCACTGACCTTCCCCATGACAATGGCAGCTCAACTGAAAGCAGCCTTTGCCTGGGCTGCTTTCAAAATCCCCCAGTGATGGGGATTTCACAAACTTTCCAGGCCATCTGTTCCAGAATTTTACTCTTCTTGCTTTGGTGGTAGTATCTGGATTACATTTCTCATTCCTCATGGCTAATCAGTCACCAAAGAGACAGAGGATTTTCTCTCCTCCATTACGTGAATGTGCACAATAATTAGTAAATAATAAATCGGTGTCATGTTTTGCATCTGTGTGCTGATTTGAAGACAGGTTTAATAAGCTTTGTGTGCACCTGCTACTTGTGTTTCTCCCTGTGGAAAAGTACATGCCACTGAAATGCAATGCTGCTGGCAGCGAGGACACCAAATAGCAAAGGGGCCGGTGGGGTGAGGTGCTGAGGGTTTCCCTGAGAGCTGTGGAGGCTCAGCCTTTCTCGGAAAGGTTCTCCACAAAGATCTCAGATCGGTTAGGGACAGTCATGTTTGGTGGCCATGAAGTAAAACTTTCCTTCAGTCAAATCCATTTACGGCTGAACTGCAGCACAGGGTGAAATTAGAAGTGGAATTTGTTTCACGACGCTTCATCCCAAGCTTTAAGCAGATGTAATCTTTTCTTGTTCTCTGGCCTCATGCTATAATCAAAGGTGAAGGATTGGTGCCCCTAGAGGATCTTCTCCCTTCTAAAGCGAATGTTTAAATTAGATGGTGATGGGAGCGAAATATAGTCACTTCTTATATTTATTTTCTTTTGTTTTACAATACAGACTTGCAGAATTCATAAGGCTTCCCGTGCACTGGCATCAGGCTAGCCAAACAGTCAAAAAGTGTTAGTATTCTAAAACAGTTGGAGATATTCATAACTTGTGGAACAGAATTTGCTTGCCTCAGAAATTCACAAATAAATCCTCCATACTGAACGCGTCTGAGAATACCGAGGGCTTGGTCATGACCAGTTGCTAAGACAAAAAGCCGCAGTCACCAAGTAAATCTCTTGTGCATCATTTGAACTTGTAATGTGTGTAGCTAGCCCTTGAAAGCAAGCTGCTTTCTGCCATCCCCTGAAGACCTGTGGTCATGGAACATTTATCCATTTTTCTACATGATTTCAAAACGCATTATTATTTATTTTGATGAACACTCAACATGAGCACCATGTTTAGGAAATTACAGATATCAAAGTGGAGATGTAATAAAACTATAAATCTTCTCATCTGTTCTCTCTGTCCACGGAAAAGATAAATCAGTAATTATCACAGCTATATGATTAGTTTAGAATGTTTTAGAGAATGGGACCAGTATTTTTTTCTCTGCTGGGAGACTAATCTAAGGCTAAGTCATTAAGTCTAAGGATGTTTGTCTTAGATCTTTTACCAGGAGGCACGCTATGCTACTTGTGGTTAATCCATTTCGTAAGTGGGACAGATAAAAATATTCCTTCCAGAGAAGGGGATTCTTATGAAGCCTAACATTACACTTGCGAATCTTCCACTAGTTGCATGCTGTCAACTTGCTTTTATTTGAAGAAATAAGGAATTGAAAAACCAACACAACCATTTTTCTCCTCCAAAATTTTCCTTGTCAGCTCTGACCAGCTGGCAATTTCCATTTGGATTTATTTCTATGTATTTCCATCCTGGTGCAGAGATTATGACAAAATATTCTTTTATATCCTTTTACTGCAGAAAAAAAGTTATTTTCTTGCCAAGTCAGACACACATTTATGGCAGAAACTGTCACACCTACCTTCTCTCAGCAACTTTCAGTCCATCATGTGAGCTGTAGCCAGTAACCTACACAGGGCAAACACCTCCTTTGTATTGTCAAATTTTATATACCACAGTCTTCAGCTGGAAAGTCTTAATTTAGCATTCTGAGATAGGATCTGAAATACAAATTTCCCATGGATATCTTACCCAAGCAGTAGCTCAGTCGTGTTCAGTGTCCTTTCTGATAATAAGTGGATCTTTGAACCACCTATGCAGGACCTGAGAAAAAAGTGTGGCATTTTTGGTGGATGGATGGATGGATGGATAGATGGGTGGATGGGTGGATGGATGGATAAGAGCTAAAATTCTAGGGGGATGCTAACTGCTCAAGGATGCTTATGTCATGACATAAAGACATCTGTTGTATCTATTTGTCTAGAAGAACTGGGATTAAGGGAATGCTCCCTGTCTTAGTCTTGTTCTTTTCTTTCAATATCTCTGTTCCTTGTGTCTGTAGAAGCACCATGTCAAAATGGGGTCTTCCCTCATTTTCATGTCACCACTTTGCCAGTGTTGGCTAATGACAGATGCTTCTTCGCGAGGAAAAATGATTTCTAGATGAACTGGTCAGTGGGAAGTCAGAAAGGGTTTGAAGAATTCAAGTCTAGTGACTGCTCTTGCTACACAGAGTTCTTTAAATACTTATAACTTGAATATTGCAAAGCAAATAGAAGGAAGGTGGGGATGGGCTGTACAGGTTTACCTGCTTTGTTACCTTTTCGAAATTACCATAGCCCTTCTAGCAAGGGGAAGAATTCAGTATACCTCATTTCTAGCTCAAGCCTTTTGTTTGTTGAGTCATTATGTCTCAGTCAACAGCTTTCTCCCCACAGCTTTCCAAAAGTAAAGATTGTCCTTGAACTCCAAACCCTGCTAAGGAAACATGGAGCAAATGTCAACATTTCTGAAGTTATTCACCCTCTGCCAAAGCACACACATGGCTTGGACAGCAGAGCTGTAGCAATGAAATCCACTGGGGTCAACAAATAAAGGCAACACAAAGTCAGTGTGTTTTACTAAGTCCTCTGACACAGGTACAGGTGAAAGATCAACAGAAGTTGGCCAGGTTCAGCTCTCTCCTATGGGAAACATTTGAACAAATCTTGTTAGTCCGGGTTACTAAAGATCCTTCTAAGTGTGATCCGTAAGTTGTAGGCAGAACAAAGTTTTAAATGAAATGTTCCTGGAAGAACTTTTCAGTCTTTTTCTCTGTACCGAGTTCTGAATCCTGCCCCATCCGTCCCGTCCCACTTGCAAGTTCCACGCAATGCTTCCTCAGGCATCTCTGTAGCTGGCCTCCAAAGTGCGATGTTTCTATGTCCAACACGGCCACGGGGAAGGAGAGAAGGGCAAGCCCCTCTCTCAGGTGAGAAAATCTCCGCGCAAAGCTCTTCTTTTGGGCCAAAAGGACCTTAAGGAAAAAGCATGAAGAAAAGCAGCTGGAGAAAGCATGGCTGCTCTTAAAAGAAAGGAGCAAGGAGACATGAAGTGTTGCCCATGGATTTGTCATCTGCTGTCAGAATTTTCTCACCTGTCAGGCAAGTTTCCTACAGGAAGATTCCTTCCTGCTCTCAGCTCTTTTTAAACTCAGTATCTTTTCCTCAAGCTGTTAAGTCTCTTTCTCCCTCCTTCATGTAACACCCTTATGATCCTCACATGTAGCGGATCAACTTGGGTGTGTTTTACTCAGGTCCTCACACTCCCTCTCCTATTAGAAGCCTGTTTCAGTGATTGATAAGAAGCAAACTAAGCACGAATTTTCTCCCTCTCCCTACCTTTCTGACAGCAATATGTTGCTGAGGACTGGGCACGAAGATAAGAAATAAATAAAAGGATATTTAACAGCCAGGCTTTTTTTGTGCCGAAGGATCTCCTAGTCTCTGGATACAGGAATCCCTTTTCAGAGTGGAGAATTGCTGCTGGGTGGAATGTGTCAGCTGCTTACCAGGTCCTGGGCACGCCAGAGAGCCATCGGAGGCGGGTGCTATGAATGCAGCCGTATGCTTAGCGTTAAGCCAGTGAGAAATTCCACTGAAGTCAAGGGGGTTTTTGCATGTGCTTAAGGGCTTTGCTGGACTGGGGCTTACGAAGAATGGACTATGGGTTCATCAGATGGGATTGGACCAAGAATCTTGCACCCCTTCTCTTGCCAAATCCTGGAGGATGCCTCTGATTCACAAGTGGTAGGAGTAAATTGGGTCAGTGAAAAGGAGGGAATTCAGCTGACCAGCTGGCCATAAGCTCCCTGGTTGGAGGCTGCTGTGAAAAAGTGACTTTCTCTTACAGCCACTTACGTCCTTGCCGTAGGTTTTGTATATGTGTGTGTGTGCATAGATTTCTTCGATCCAACTATTCAAACCAAGGTAACGCATGTGATGGAACAGGATCCCCGCTCACGGTTTTTTGGCTGTCATTATGGATGAAAACCCATCAAATAATGATTAAGAACAATATTTGCAGAGTCAGCTGCTGAGTTCCCTGACTTGCTACAGTTGCAGAGCAACAACATTGCAGTGGGCAAAAGATTAACCACAAGGCTGTTAAAAAGAAAAGAAAAAAACCAGGCTGGATTTGTCAGATCAAAGAAAATAAACTTGATGATACTTAGAGATTAAATTGTCTCAGGATGATATATGTAGCCATAAAAGCCTATAGGAATAAACTGGAACTCAGCTGCTGAGGAACTGTCAGCAGCCTAGAGGACATTGTTTGGCCTTGACTGAGACAGAAGGCTAAGAGGAGAAGGAGCATTCACAGTCTCATATCTGGAACCGAGTCACTCCGTGGCTACAGACACATCGCTTCTGCCTCCTGTTCTCCTCTCCCAGACAAACTGGTAAAACATGGACATGGGAAAACTGATTCCAACAGGAAAAGTGCTTCATGCTTCCTGATCCTTTGAGTGCAAGTCACCACGTGATGCATCTCTGTTTCAGTGACACTGCTGTGCTTGGAGAAAAGGCTTGTTAATTTTCTTCTGGGTGCTTTGCAAAACTTTCCTTAATTCCCTTTAAGTCAGACCTTGTTTTCCCTTCCAGAGTTCAGTCAGAGAGAGAGATATTAATCCCAACAGCAAGATTTCAGCCAATATCCTATACCAGGAGGAAGGTCTAGGGTCAAAGCTAGCAAATGATGTTGGAAGAAACAAGTTCACAGTCAGTGTGTTCTTTCATGAGCAGATTATGGAGGTTTGGAAACTCTGTCATCGCAGAGGTAGTGAAATACTGCTAGTTTGCTATAGGCAATGTCTAAACTCCACCCCCTCCATTCTCTTGTGAAATGAAAAATACAATCGCCAAGGTTTCAAATAACCGATGAAGAAACAGTCCTCCTTTTCCAGTGGTTTTGAACAAAAGGAGAAGGCGAAGTGTTGGCACTGTGAGCAGAAACACAGATCTATGTGAGCTCAGCTTTTGGATTTGGAAGTCAGCCATGAAAACAGAAGTAGCAGAAGTTCAGCAAGCCATTTAACCATGGTACTAGCATTTGTGTGGGGCTGACTTTCATCCTTTGGGGACACCGTGGTGCTTAAAGAGATAGGGCTTTAAATGCTAAGTTTTGTTAATTTTCAAGAAACTTGGACAAAACCAGCAAATTCGGGTAATGGGAGGGATGGATAGACTTACAAAGAGGTGAGAGAGCAGAGATCTAGCAGAGATCTAGTTCGTGATTCAGCCAGGGACCTCATCTGAGCTCAGGAAAGTCACTTAGCCATGGGATTTGCTGTCTACAGACCAAATGTCTAACCTGAGCCAGTAGTGTGGACTCCTTATAGAACTGCAGGATGGGTGTGGTTCGAAGAGACCTTTGAGTTCAAGCTAAGGGAGAGAGACAGCTACATCCAGAACCTCCTCTCGCCACTGTTCCTACTGTGGGGCATTTGCTTCGGGGAAATACCACCATCTTCTCATTAAATTATCCTCTCTGTATTGTGATAACGTCTTCAGTGCAAAGATAGTCTCTCACTTGGTCTGCTTAGTGCACAACTCATTTAGACCTTGGGTATTTGGTGGTATTTTGCCATTACTTCCCTAAAAGTAGTTACCTCTCCTGCTGGAGATGAGTGCTAGATTTGCCAGGCTGGAGTCTCCTGTAAGTCAGTGCAGACTCAGATGTTCACGCAGTGGATGAGAAAGAGAAACGGATGTTTGCCTTAGAGGCAAACACCGATACATTGCAAAGGGACACAGCCTCCTTTCAGTCCTAAAAGCATTGTAAAAAAGTCTTGCAGGAAAGGCTTCTGTTGCCTTTACCTAATTCCTGCTTGGGTAACTGCATGCTGCCCCTCCCAAACACTTCCTGTGTCTTTGGCTGGGGGAAGTACTTCTGACCCCTTGCGCTAATCTCCTGTCTGAGGTCAAGACTATGTTTAAACACTCACCATGTTTCACCAGCATGAGATAGTTGGTATCCGGCAGGGAGGAGACTGTTGCCATCAAAAAGGTTTTGTGGGATCTCCTGGGAGCGAGGGTGTTGTGGGAGCTCAGTTCACTCTCCAGCCTGGAAGGAGAAGAGAAAGGCACAGGAACACAGATCCTGCCTCATGATCAACTCCGCCATGAGTGCACGGGGCATAAAGCAATCTTGGACCCCACTGGACTTACCTGGTAAAGCTCTGTGCTGAGGTATCCTGCAATGATTTGGTCTCAGATACCTATTAGATCTTATTCTGGAAATATCTCCATCCTGAATGCCCCAAATCCTGCCCAGATTTTTCCAGATTTAGCCTTTGATACGTGTGAGAGCATGGACAATTGAATATTACTCAGATGCAGAGCTGTAGAAAGCCATTGCCTCTCTGTTTCACACAATAATCCCCTGAAGCTTCACATCAGAGAAAATCCATGTGATTTCTTGCAATGTGGTGTCACATGAAAAGACATCTCCCCCAGTGCTGTTTTGGAAATACAATAGTTGTTTTTGTTTTATCTGCTGCGCCATCAGCCCCCCCAGCTGGGGACTCAAATATGAATTAATTCTGCTTATGACTGCCAGGAGAGTTTATTATGGCCAACAGCAAGAAGCATGTAGGAATCTGTGAGGTGTGTGCATTTCTGCAGAAAATGAGCCTTGGTCCCTGCTTGCTGTCAGCTTTCATTACAGCAGGGGAAACTTCTTGCTGGAGAGGGGATCATGTAGTAGGCAAACATTGCACAAGAGGGAGAGAGATGCCAGGAGTGGCTCAAAGGCTGTTGTAATGGGACAGGGGGGAAAAGAGAAATCCAGAATCTGAAAGGCGAGAGGAGAGATGAGTTGCAAGGTAGTCCTCAGGAGCTTCAAGTGTTAGGCTGACAGGATGGTTAGCTCTTGAATGGGAGCTTAGTAGTTTTCTTTCTCTCTTTCTTTTCTTTTTTTTCATCTCTTTTTTTTCTTTTTCTTTTCTTTTCTTTCCTGCTGAGAGAAGCTCTTTTGTGTTGATTGGCACAAGTTTTGGAAGGATTAAATAAACCCAACAAATGGAGACTGCCTTTCCACCTTCGCTGGAGGCAGCTGTCTTTCAGCAATCAAACCCGTGCACTGCTGTGGAGGTTCCTCCTGTCGCTGCCCGATTGCATCCCAGCAGCAGGAACGTTGTGGCACATCTCCAGTGGTGTCGTCCCCTTGGAGGACCATGGTCCATGTTGAGACAGTTTAGGTAGAAAGAAACTTCAGGAGGTCTCTAATCCAAACTTCTGCTCAGAGCAGGGCTCATTTCAAAGTTAGGTCATGTTGCTCAGGGCCTTGTTCAGTCTTATGTTTTCTTCCTCAGGTGGGCAGGATAACACTGAAATTTTACTGGAAGCTGCTGGGAGAAGCTGGAAATGCGTCAAGTCTGTGAGTCCCTAAGGGCAGACCAGGGAGTTTGTCTTGCAGGGGTTTGCAGAGTTGTCTCTGTCTTGGTGGCAGATGACTTCTCAGAGACAGTCATTTCAGGGAGGGCTGTTGTCTTGTTCACCCTGGTTCCTAAAGCAACGAGACTGCCCTGCGTGGGTTTGTCTTTCTTCCCCCATAACACAGAGTCATTAAGGCTGGAAAAGACCTCAAATGTCATTAAGTCCAACTATTAACCCACCACTGCCGTGCTCACTACTAAACCACATATCCCAGCGCCACATCTACACGTCTCTTAAACACCTCCAGGGATGATGACTCTACCACTTCTCTGGACAGCCTGTTCCAATGCTTGACCATCTCATGTGTACTGAATCGATTATGAGATGAGAAATTGGCTGAAGAGGGAATGTCTTTCACTTTGTATGTCTGGGGAAAGCTCAGTCTTTTCTAACTCTGGCTAATTAGGATGGGTGATGACTCACAAGACACAAAGCCGTAGGAACCCGGGATTCATCGGCCATCCTGTCTGCTAAATGACCTGCTTAGCTACTCATTACCTGCTAGCTAAGCTAGCCTGACTCCATCCAGCAGGGCCAAGGACAGGACACTTGCTGGGGCCTGAAAATCCACAGAGTTGTGTTTCGTTTTGCCCGATCAGGACTGGCACAAGGTAGATAATCTTGGTCAAGTCCAACAGCACTGTGTCAGACCTAACCCCTTCTCATCCATCAGGTGTATAACACTTCTCCTTCTGAAACTCTGGCCGTTGCTCTCACTGCTGCTGACAAGACTTCAGGCATTTAATGCCCTATCGTAGATGCAAAAAGTCAAACACAGTTTGATGAATCTCGTGGGATGATCTCCACATCATCCAGTGTGGAAGTTCATGGAGTTGCAGAAGGTGCGTTTTCCCTGTGTTTCCTAAACATTACCTTCAGTGAACTCCTTTTCAGAGTGAGGCATTAGTCAGTGGGAACTCCTGGGTTCAGGCATCTGCATTGCTCTGTGGACCAGGCCTTTATTGCAAGGTTATTTTCAGTCTCCCAGCAGTCAGCCCCGGAGGTACAGCGCACACCCCCACAGTGCTGGCTCCTTTTCTCTCTTGGTAACTGTATTGCATCTTTGCAGTTTCTTCTCCTGCAGACACGGTTTCAGTCTCCTCTTTGTCCTGACTTGCTGCTGTGGAATGTAAGGCTTTTATTATTTTTTTTTTCACTCTGTAAAACAAAAATTTGAGCCTAAGCACATCATGTCAAGACTTTGAGCTTGCATTTTCTGTCTGGGTCCTTCAGAGAAAATAAGAGCAGTACCTTGTTTTTCCACTTCTTTTTACTTTCCCTTTGTCCTCCTGCTCTCAGAGAAGATTTATGCCCTGTTGTGAAAGCACTGCACCTAACACAGCCAGCTCTCACAGTTTCACTTGCTGTGCAATTCCAGTATGATCTTGCTTCAATGCATACTTGATTCAGGAACAGTGGGGTGTGTTCAGATGGATCAAACGTGAGCCAAACTCTTATTTTATTGCAGTTTATTTCTTCAGGAAGAGCCAGGGTTGAGCTAGGAGTTCATTGAGTTTTAAGGTAACACATTTTCTCTCTCAGCAGGAGCAGGCCATCGACATATACGGTTATTTACAGCAGCTCAGCTGAGGGAGAGTAACCCATAAATAGCAACTTCTTGTGTTCACTCACAGGCACATATTCTTAGAGAAGGCAGAAACCTCACGTTCCTGCCCATTCGTTAATATTCAGCAATAGGATTTTTGAAGGAAAATGTCTCCCTAGGTAGGATATCCTATAACTCCTGACCACAGGGGTTTCCTCCAGCTTCACCTCCAGCATCTGGTGCTGTCTGTTCTCAGAGACAGGCAGATGGGGTAGATGGACCCCTGATCTTATTTGGGAGGACAGCAATTCCCGTGAGCCAAATGCAACACCGGAGAAATATGTCAGATGCATTCCAGATGGATATCCCTGGAGAGCAGTGCCTTAATTCATAGACCAGGCAAAGAGACTCAAGAAGGAAATGTCTCTCTCCCATCGCAGTGGGGAGCCTCGAGAAAGGAAGGGTAGATCACCTTAGGCTCAGCTCACAGGCTTGGTCTCGCATCTTTGGTGATAGAGGTGTCTCTGATCTGGACTGAGTAATCTCTTCCATCTCTTCCTTGGCATATTTCATAGGGATGCCTTCAAACAGTCCTTAAGGGCGTCCTTTTCCCATTACTGCTTAATGCAGAGAAATAACTTAACATCCTCTGCTATGAATGAACTGTCTCCCCAGTGAACTGTGCCTGTCCCGCGTTTTCAGATCAACAATACAGCCAATTTTTGAGGTACACTGTAAAAAGGCCAAATATATGGGCAAAGTTCTCTTATTCCAGGATGTCACATCTTTTCCCATTTTTTACAGTGACAGTACTTCATCTTCTCTGGGAAAGAATTATCCTGCTGCCATGTCTCTATCCAGCCAATATATATGTTTCACAGATCTGTGAGATATCCTAGACATCACATCCCCTCTTTCTTTTCCCTAAGCAATGTCTTTGTATGCTTTATAAAAGGAGTAGACACCTAAGATTGGTCATCTGGACAGTTTTCTGGTCATGTATTGACAGTGCTTGTTATACTTCAGTTAATTACTTGGGATCTTAGTCTTACATCTTTCATGTAGACACTTCTTAGGCTTCACATCTGTAAGTAACAACCCACCCTGAAAATACCCAGACCATCCCCAAGAGCAATCACTGACATGATAAAGTATTACAGTATTTATATAACACTTAAAAGGTCTAGTGATCAGTAAAGCCCCACTTTGTTAGACCCGGAACACAACTAGGGAAAGAAACTGAGCTCTTCATCTCAACATTTGTTACTCAAACTGGTGGAGCCAGAGAGAAGGAGGTTCAGAGCAGGACTGTCAAATTCTTCTGCTCTGACAGGAACAGCACTTGCCCAGGGAACAGTAAGGCTGTAAAATACACAGTCCATTGCAGAAGTTCACCTCTGTCCAGTGGCAAATGCAGAAAAACTCCCACATGAATGAACTGTTCCCAGGAATCCCATTGCTGTCTTCCAGAGAATTAAATCGTGATCCTAACAGCTGATGATTGACATCCATCCCTACAGAAAGGCAAGGCAAAGCATAGGCTCACCTCGACGGTGTGCCGTGGATGAAGAACAGATTTTGCATTGGCAGTATTGATTCAAGCTGTGCTGAAAGTTTACAGTGGAAAGGACTGAGGCCTCTTAGGAATCACATGCTTTGGAGACCCTCTCACTGCCGAGTAGACTTGAACACATTTCAGTCCTCTGTCCTGATGGAAGCATGTTTTTGTGTGTAGTAACAATGCATCTTCCTTCCCACAGTGTATTTACAGATATGTGCTGCTTTCTGGCAGGTTGGTTATGGATGACAGATTGGGAAGGATTTCACGTCGCCTGCGTTTTCTCTGGGGGTTAGACAGCGTGTGGGTGTGGTGTTAGATTCCTCATCTCTTCTCTCAGACCTTGTGTTAGAGGATCAGGAGGATCTTTGACAGGTGCTACAAGACGGTCCTCTAAAGGGGATTCTGTTTGTGTAGTTGTCAGGTCAAGTGGTGTTATTTAAGCATATGTACCATGGTGGGTGTTGCAAACAGTTCCTTGAGGTTGTTCACAGCCATGAAACCATTTCAACTGACTTGGTAGAGCTGCAGTTACTCCATCTGCTCAACCAAAACTCTTGACTAGGCTACAAACATTTTATGCCTTTTTTAATAGTCTTTCTCTCTGACTTGTCAAGTGCCATGTTGTCCTGTTAATGCCCCTTCTCAATGCCTTTGTGGGGGCCTCATTTCTGCTTTGACCAGGTGGCCAATCCATTCAGAAGACAAAGGGCCGAGAGGTTCTCTGCAGCCTTACCCAACCCCGCTCTTCACAGCTGGTGAGGATCTGTAAATGCCAGAGATAATACGGAGGTAACTGGTGATTTAGCGAGCTGAATCTCTAAAGCTTTGTGTAGCATAATGATTTGTGATGTGTGCCCAGTCCCTGGAAGTTCCATGTCCCAAGTCCAGATCCCATTTTATCAGATGCCTGTAAGTTCGTGATTCAGTTGAATTGACCGGCTAACAAACTACCTATGAGTAGGAGGTGTCCATCTCTTTCTAATCACCTGAAAATACGACAGTTTGCTGATAAATAAGAAAAACCGAGGAAGTTAAAGAGGCCTGTCTAGTGCCATTGTACCAGGAACTGACTTTTTGCCCGTATAAATTCCCAAAGGAACTGACAATTTGCCCATATGACTTTGCCCATATAAAAGTACAGAGCCGTTTCCTGTCTCTAAATGGACCTTGTCAAAATGTCTCCAATAAATACAGAGAACGAGATCCTTGCAGCCGCTGAGATTACTAGGACAAGGTGTGAGAGCTTAAAGAAAATGAGGAAAATAATTGCTGGCTAGAGGAAATAGAAAAATCAACAGGAAAAGCCCTTTTTTTCCAGCCAGTCCTGATGACAGCCAGGAAAATTTCATTAGTCTTAAGAGCATTGCTCTACCCTTTTATTTCTACCAGAAAGCTGAATTCCCTCTGCTCATGTGTGGTTACATTTCTTTACTGAAACTACACAGTGCTTGTGGTATTTTACTATTTCTAGTGCTGAGGAGCCAGTGCCCCTGTGCTCTGCATGGAGAATGGCTTTAGCTGCCAGGCACTGGAAAAGCACACAGCAAAACCCTCATCTTCTGCCTAAAGGTCTCCCATACAATGCAGCACTTGGGGCACAGGGCAGTCGTGGAAAATGGGAAGAATGAGTGAAAGGGACACCTGCAGCCCAGTCTTTGTCATGGATCAAGAGCTCCTTTCACCACATCAGGGAAATATAAGAATTAGGGGCTCCCTTGGCATTCAAGGGACTGATCCCTGTGGACCTCTGTTGGAACTCCAGAGAAAGGACCATCCAGTCTGTCCTCCCAGGGACCTGGAAAGATAAATGCAATGTTTTTAGGTGCAACTGTCTTGCAGCCACCTGCTGCCATTCTGCTGCTTCAAGGCTTGGACATCCCAGTTTGGTGCTCTGTCCACTCTGTTACACTGTTTTTGATGGTGAGCCAGCACTGGATATTACAAAAGACAAAGCCCTTTTCTCCTACACTACTCAGCATAATAATTCAGGTCCTTGGCACCAGCTCCGCATGATGCAGGGGAGGAAACTCTTGCTGAATCCCAGCTGATGGGCCGCCCAGACCTAGAAACGGGAGGATTGATGGTCTCCATAAACGCCTTTGCCGTAAGCACTGCTGCCTGTGCTGCTGAGTGATCCCCGTCTGTCCCCCCAGGGCCTGATTCTCCCCTTCCTTGCTTGGTGCTGATGCATTTTAGCAGCTGATAGATCACGATTTCTTTACCTCTTGCCCCAAGTGAGACATATTTCATTCGTGGGGGGGTCTCAGTGTGAGGAAGGCTCTGAGACCCAGGCCTCATTCCACAGGGCACTGCTCTGCACCTGGGGTTATTTTTTCCCCCCTTCTGTTCTTTTAACTAGTGCCTTTAGGAGGGGTAGGAGATGAGCCCAGAATGTATTTATTGAGCCCAGGGGAGGTGCAAGCATCTGTTAAATGTTATGAAGATATCATTGATGAGTTGGTTTCACCTAAAGGCTGAAAGAGGTATGATGTTTACATGTCTCCTGTGGGATGGTGCAGAGCAGGGGAGACGGATCCTGCTCGGTGATAGCTCCCCTTATCCAAGGGCGGGATGTCACACAGACTCACAACACGGAGTCTTCTGTATCTTCTGGTTGCGTTGGGTGTGAGGAAAGGCTGTGTGCTGGGCTTGTCTGCATCATTCATGGCAGGATTTCAGTCACTCTTCCTCTCAGATAAAAGATTTGTGTTCGCTTCATCCCTCTTGTGCTTCCTACAAAGATCTGCCTGCTTGCTAAAGGTGTCAGCTCCTGAGCTGTTTTCCTAGGGAATTAAAGGCACATTTAGATTTTCTGTTTTTCTGCTGCTTCTTTCCCAGCTGTTATCTTCTTGAGCATGACAGCAAACCTCACTGGCCCTGACTCTCAGACAGTTACCTGGGAGCAATCCATCATCCCTCTCTGTCCGTGCTCATCCCAAATGATCTCCCAGGTTTGGTACAGCTGACCCACCTCAGTTCCACAGACCAGTCCCCGGTCAAACCGCTGCTCCACTTTTGGAAAAGAGCACAGAGAGGTCCTGGGTCCCAGGCTAAGATATAAGACAAGTTCTTCTTGGGTGAGACCACCATATAACATTTATGCTTTCAATCCCTCCCCGGAAAGTTAAATAAACAGTAACTGCAGTCCTGTTGTGACAGGAAAAAATTCCAGCCCTCTGCTCAGAAGGGAAAGTGTTGTCCCCCATTGGGCTTTGATTCCCTTTATGTTTATGTAATGACCGAAGATCCTGACAATAAAGTGTGATATCAAAACCAGAGAGAGTTTGGAAAGGAGCAAGAAATTAATTTTTCAAAATGCCCTCAATATTCACTGGATCTTTTCAGTCCTCGTGGGGGAGGGGGTCCCTGTATCCTATCGCACACCTGACATTGCCCCTAGCAAAATTAGTCACAATGGCCCCATGCAGGTTTTGGATTTATTGTCTGCAAATTTGGCTGGTCTGATCACTGGTCTGAACACCTGTGGAGCCTCAGAGTCCAGACTATTAGATTAATCTGTCAGTCACTCTATATAACAGCCTGTCCTCCTCTCCATCCCAGTTCGACACTCCCTTCCCAATTTTGGTGTATAGCTCCGAGATCCAGTTTCACCGGAATGTAAACAGTGTCTGAATCCCCCAACTTCCCTGCTTTGCTTCCGCTGTGAGTGCACGTCGGCTATATTGGCTGCTTGAAAAGTAATTATCCTCGCTTCCCACCTGATAAATTAAAGACCCCCAGGTTCTTTGCTTAATGGTGCAGAGAAATTCAAGAGTGATTCTTCTGCAGAAGCTGTTAGGAGAATGTCCTAGCAACCTCACACCCTTCTGGTCCTCATTGTGCTGGGACGACAGCCCATTAATCAGCCTGACCCGGCTCGGAGATGGCAAAGGTCGTGCTGCGTGAAGTCTAATCGGAAAAACAAATTTCACCCCTCTGGAGCGCTTCCTGGCAGGGACCAAGGGGGAGACTCGCTTGGTTTCACACTTAAGCACCTTAAGTATTTTTCCAAGGCTAGAAGGCAACTGATATGAAGGGTTTGTACTTCAAATAGAGGAGCACGAGTCCCTAGGGCTGTGTCCACATTGCTCTGAAGTGTGGTTTTGGGAATGATTGGGACAACGATCCCAGATCAGCCCACTTCACATCTGTTCAGCCACTTCTGGGGGAAGCAGGGATCAAGTCTGACGGAACACACGATGCCCCAGCCCCAGATTCAGTACAACCTTGGAGCATGCTGGCAGATCCGCTGCCTATAGGCGCAGACGAAAAGCCTGGCCTCAGGCTCATAATGGTCCTGAAAATTCAGTGTGGCTGTCAGTGGTTTCCGCGTAAGAGAGACTGAGCCATACCAACCCAAAAGCCCAGCTGTCCCGAACCCTCTCTCAGACAGAAGCTAACAGTGGGTGCCTGGGGAGGGAAGATCCATCATAGGTAACTCTGCTAGCATCTCGTGGCTTGGAGGTGCTGTATCCGTGACTGGGAGTCCTTGATGGATTGTTTTTCCATTAATCTATTCATTTAGTTATTAAGTCCTTGCAAGCTTTCCGTTTTCTCAGTGTCTGGTGTCAGACTTGAACTGTTCAATGACGAATTACATGAAGGGCTTAGTTTTCTTTGTTATGAGTCTGTCTCCTTTCAGCTTTACATTATGAGGGCCAAGCTAGAATAATCTCCCATTAATCTTCCTTGTTTAGACCTCTGTAATGCCCTTTTGCAGTTCTGGAGTTGTACTCTTGTCCTACTTTTGATGGTATTCTTGATTATAATTTGTACTGCTAATGAAACTGGAACAGTTTATTGCAGTGGACCTAAAATCCATGAATCTAGGAAATATAAATTAGATGATCTATCTGTGAAAACATCTCCTCCATCCTGGCAGGTGGTGATGTTCACAATTTGATAAGCCAATGTAAAGACAAGCCAGGAAAAATAATGCATAAACGGCAATATATCCTTGTGTTGGCTTAGTACAAGAAAAAGCCCCTCAACATCTCTGGTTGTCTGATATCATGCTTGAGCATTCTGGCCCAAGAAAGCAGTCCTGTAGACGTAGGATTGATTTCATTGGCAAGCAAAGAAGTTACTGCCATTTGGCTCCAGGACAAGAACAGCATTGTGCTATAGTTTATTGTTTTCTTATGGACTCTGCAATAGCTGTACACAGTTAATCTCCTGATCCTTTGGTGTGAAATGGCATATTCCTTCATGGGTGAGAGAAAAACTGTTTAGCACTGACACCACTACAGGTGCATCACTCTACAGCACCACCTTTACCTCTGGCGAGGATTCGCGCATATTTTGCAGTGAGCCAGCAGCGATGTTTTCATCTTTGCTGTAGGGAACACAGATCAGCAGCTTGTGGCTTGTGCTGATAGTTTCAATTTACACCTTTCCTTTAGGAGTTTCAGTCTCTTGTTCTTGCTGTGTGAATACTGCTGCATGCATAGTGTAATACTAATCGTGTTTGTATCACAAACATCTCTCTTGCTGGTTTGTGATACTGAGTTGTTTCATCCACACATTCTCCAGCAGTGAAAAGAGAATTTTAAGATAAGACACAGGTGGGTCTGGGTTTTTTTGGCATATGCAAAATCATGTGCTCAGCCTTTTAGTCCACAAGAGCTTCCAACTAATTCTGATTGATTTTATCTTTTTTCCCATCTCTTTTTGTAGCAGGGGTACTTCTGTTTGCCTTTGTGGCCGTCTTGAAGTTATGTGTTTCCTTGTGTACCTGAATACACAAATGTTCTGGTGATGTTAATAATCTCCCAGCTCTAGAGCGTTTGAGACAGCAGGGCAAGGTATGAGCACCTTGAATACAACCATCAGCTCTTCCAGCAATCCCAGACATGATTCAAGTTCCCCAAAACCCTGACGGCAGAAACTTCCAATTGATCTCTTGAACTTTGACATCACAGTAGGATTTAAAGTTTGTTTCAGGTGCTGTGGGAGGCAATTCAGATAGGTCCCATTATGCCTCAGCTTCCCTGGGTGAGCAAAAGCCCTTTCCCATTTCATAAAGGCATTGAGAAGTCCTGTCTCCATGCAAGCAGCGACATATTCAGACAATGCTGCAGAGAGTCAGAGGGAAATGTTCTGTGTCCAGACATAGCCGTGTCTAAGTGCCTTGGCACAGCATTATCTTTGGAGCTTAGGACTTTGCCACCCATCACGCAGGGGAATGAACAGAGGGGAAAGAAATAAGCAAGGAACACAGTTTGTAGAGGCGTTGCATGAGAGAATAATGAGGAGGAAGAGGCTGTGCTGGTTCAATGGATGAGAGGCTCATGTGGAAATGTTCCAAGGAATGGCTCTGGCGAGGCTTATGGGTTTCCTCTCCCTGCTGTAAAAGTGTACCGGGTTTTAGTGGTACTAGTAGGTGGTGGATATCTAAGTGCAGAGTGCTCGTATGTGACTCCTGGTTCTGTGCCTGCCTGTTTTACCCTGTCTCATTCTGCCCTATTCCAGCTAAAGGATGGAAGTGAAACTTGGGAAACATTCTAATGGAAAGAAAGAAGGTTATATTCTTTCTACATAACTTTATTCTCACCCCACATAATTTCTGTGCATTGCCACCCCAGTGCTTGGGGATCACAATCCTTCTTGGCTACAAAAATGGCCCTTGCTGAACTTTCAGCAATTTAGAACATGCTCCAGGTGCAGGGAATGTAGACCCTGGTTTGATCCTGCTGTAGAGGCTTGTTTCCCTGCTATGTGTCCTGGCATTGGGGTCATCTCAGCAAAGTCTATTCCTGGCCCTAGGGAATGGCAGTAGGACCTGTTCTGTAGGCCAAGCTGAAGATCCTCTTTCTCCTCTCCCCTCAGCTAAGTTGAGGCCAGCAACAGCTTTCATGAGAGTCTGCTACAAAGTGTGACCTAAGTGTCCCAGTTGTAGGCTGATCTTTCAGTTGAGTGGGGATATTAATCCATGGAAATGGCCCTGCACCTCCTGGGGAGAAGCAGATGAGGCTTTCTGAGGCTTTACTGATGAATTTTATCAATGAGGCTGAGCTGAAAGGATTGGAAAAAGAACTAAGTAGAGGGTCCATGAAAGCAACTGTTGAAAGGAGATCTTTTGGAGGGAAGGCGAAGCAGAGGCAGTGTTTTGGCTAAAGGAAAAGGACTGTGGCAGATGCTTCTCAGCTGGAAAGGGTGGAGCTCTACAAACTCATGTTCTCCTGCTGTAAGTGTGGAGAAAAGCCCGTGCTAGATATAGTGGCTTCAGCTCTGCTGCCATGTTCTCAGCCTCCTCACCACAGTGGGATGTTACTCCATGCCAGCAGCATCACTGTCCACAGCTTGGGAGCATGGAGTTTGGGGTTCGTGATACTGATACTCATCAGTACTGGCACGAAGGGAATTAGGCTGTGGGAAACTGAGTCATAGATTATATTCTCTACTTCTGACTCTCCCTGCTGATGGCTCACAGACCACTGCTGATCCATGAGAACTCGGAAGATGGCCTGTGAAACAGCAGGGAGAAAAAGGAATACAGCAAACCCACAGATGCCTTCTTGCACAGCCAGCATCCTGCTTCTATCCTGGGAAAAAAACAGAGGAGGGTTCAGACACACTGGAACCTGCTGAACACAGCGGCCAGCAGTGAATGGGTCAAGGTACCCTTCTTTGTGGAGGGCATTGGCACCATCTGACTGCAAGGGAGAAAGAAGGGGGATGTGGTGAAGTGCCTGCCAATAACTGAGGGAGCCAGAGGGAGATTCCTGAGAAGTCCAGAAAATATTTGGAAAATGGGGACCCAACCCAGCATGGCAAATGCAGCATGACCCTTCCTAACGCAGCATGGGGAAAACAAAGAGCATCCCAGCTGCTTGGATACTTGACATCAGGATCACACTCAGCAGCTCTATTCTCTGGTGCTGCTTGGAGTTGATGACTGAGGGTCATTTCCAGCATGGGATTTCATGTGTGAAGCCTATTCAGTGTACAGCAACTGCTGAGACTTTCAGAGGGTGTGACTCCAGTTAAAGGCCGGGAAATGAACACAAGAAACTGTTGCTAGAAACCGAGCTGAAGCACGTGAAGATAATAAAATGGATGTCCAAACTGGGACCTCTTCTGGGGCTGCACGGCGCTGACAAGCTGACCTGGATGTGTCACATCTCTCAGCTTCACAGCTCCTGACACACGGCACCAGCTCTCCCATATGTCAGGAGTCACATTCCCCACTGCTGGAATGCAGCCACCTCTGGAGCAGAACCCAGCAGCTGTTTAAAGAATTGACAGAAACAAACCAGGGACAGGATGCAAAGGCACAGCCAAAGCGCAGAGGAAAACAAGGAGGGAAAAATGTCAGCCGAGTCCATAGGGTGAGTGTGGTGGTCATTATCAAATGATAAAGAGCACGACAATTTACCAGGTATCAGCAGAGCTAAAGGAACCACCTGGATGTTTTCTGTTGGCCTGAACCAAACACAGTAACTCAGCTTATCTGAGATCCTTCTTTTACATATGGTGCCCTGCCGTATTCCCTCGTGTTTGTTACAGCTGAGACTGCTGATGTAGACTGACACAGTAGTTTAGCTGATTCTTAGTAGTCCATGAAGCCATGATAAACTGGAAGAAAGCATCCTCTCTTTGTCTTTGGTGGATAAAGAACATGAGATTTGTTTTCTCTCCTCAAGCCACTTTCACCATTGGTTCAAGCTGTTAACCTGTTTTTGCTTGGCCAGCCCTGCTCCTCAGTCTGTCTTGGGCACTCAAAGAGTGATAATCTAGAAAACAATCTAGACACATTTTAAAATGCTATCAGAAAAGTCAGGAATGGTTAAAAGCATGAGCGCCTCTGTGGTCCAGGGGTGCGAGATTTATCCGCCGAGACATGAACTTTGCAAGGGAACCATGTGAGTCCTGTTCCCCAGCAAACTGCCTAGGCCTCTGTCACAGAGGAGACATTTCACTGGATCATCAGATAATTCAATTAGAAGTGTCCTCAGGAGTTCTGTGGATCTGCTTGTTGATTCGGGGGCATCAGCGGGGTGTTGGTCTGGCACAGCAGAGCTACTCTTACCTCCTTCTCTTCCAGCCCAGTACTGAGTATTCATCTGAGCTAGTCAAGAGTATCTGGACTGGCAATTATCTCCAGACTCCATCTTAAAAGGAATTAATTAGAACGAGCCACCAGCTGAATCCACCAAGGAGACTGCTGTGCACAGACATCCGGGCTTTGTGTGGTGGCACCAATCTGAACAGGCTGGCCCTTGAAAGGAGGTGGCACAGGGATAGAGAAGCGGAAGGTTTTGAGGCAGATAATGGAAGAATGAAGAGACAGGAAGCCCTGAGTTCCCACACTGTCATTGCCCCACCATTTCAGTCCAGAGAAGCCCTCTGCTCCCCCCACGCAGATTGCCCCTTGCCACCATTGTGTTTGGCTACTTGGAAAGCCATCTACAAGCCTCCCTGCACTGCATTCAGTGTGCAGCCACGGGAACAGCAGCCGTCTGGATTCTCTCCAGCTGTCCAGTGAGAGAAAGGGAAAAGTATTTAGTAGTAGCAGAGAAAAGGGGGTAAAAAGAAAAAAAAAAAAAAGAAAAAGAAAAAGTCAGAAATCATTTTTTGTGGCACACTATGACGCACAGATTCGGGAATGAGGGTTGTGAAAGCTTTTTGTTTAGCTTATTCTTTTCTGGTCTGACAGCTGATAAGTCCCACAGCTCAGAAACATCTGACAGGACTGGCTGAAGTAAATTCATCTTTCATCTGCCCATCATGTTCCTGAAGTGGAGAGTGACAGAACTGTTTCTCCTCTGTCTGAACGCTGCTCTCCTTCCTTTTCCTTCTTTCGTGTGCTGTTGTTTGGAGCTTGGGAAAACTGGTTTCCTTCCTGCCTACAGCCTTCTCCCCAGGTCCAGGGCAGCATCCGTCTGCCCTTGCACCTGCTCCCTACAGCTGCGAGCTGCCTCTGCTGAAACCATTTGCACCCGACCAAGCAGCAGGCTGCTGGGGCCCCTCTGGCTTTGCCTTGACTCCTTTCCCTGTCATATTTTCCTTGCTGCTCTTGCAATTAGCGTGCTTGTTCGCTGCTCTTCTCGCTAGCACCTTCTGCTTTCCCAGCACACTCCTCTTCTAACCCCCCTCGAGTCCCCCTGTGCTTGCTAAAACAGGGCTTCTCAGTGGCAGCTTTCGAGACACAGCTTCTCTTCTTTACTCCGTGTCCTGTCCCCAAAACTGCTGAGTGTCCACGTCCCGAGGGCAGAGATGTACTTTGTGTCCCACTCATTTAAAATGCCTTTGTCATCTCCCACGTCTCTTTACTGGCGCTGGCCCTGCCTGACCAGTGACACAGACACTTCTCAGTGGGGAGATACCCCTGACGTCTACCAGCCACTGCCTCCACAGTGGGTCAGAGAAAGCAGATCCCCTTCACACTCACCAGTCGGTTACCACAGCTGAACTGGCGAGGAAAAATGTGTTCGTTTTGCAAATTGCCCCCGCGGGTTATCGCTGGTGGTGGGGGGCACAGGCTGTGGCACCCGTGGGGGTTGTGTGCCACACCATTTGGTATTCTTCAAGTGTTGCCCTTTCAGGTGAGGCTGCATCAAGACAATGCACTCTTGGCAGACCAGCAATTGCCATGGGATGGGAAATCTGAGTGTTTTCGTGGTGCATGCTGAGATGACAGCAGTGAAGAACAGCAAGGAGCAGTGTCTGAATTTGGGTGACCTGTATATCTTTCCATATGCTGTAATAATTCTGTGTCCTCTTTCCTTTGGTAGTGCCCATCCATCGTGCATTTTTTATTGTGGGGTAAGTAGCGACCTCTCTGAGGCAGGAACTACCATTCCAGTCGAGGTCATGTATCATCTGGAATGAGCTGTAGGCTTTTGATAAGGCACTGACTCTCTAGCCTGTTAGTAGGTGACAGAGAAGTATTAAAGGTTGCAAAAGAAGACCCTAAACTACTGAATGGAGACATTTTATTCCCAATGTGGGGTTCTTTCCCATAGATAGGTGAGGAACAAAATAACGGGAACAATTAACAAAAAAGAGGCCATAAATTATTTGTATTACAAATGGCATTGTATTCTGACATGAATTTTAACAGCAAGGAAAAATATGAATTCCAATTAAAAAAAAACCCCAACCCAAACAAACCCCCCTCCTGACTGCCGGGAAATCTTGCTGTGCTTTCCGCAGCAGAAAATCAATGATCTAATTTCACTTGAACTCGACAGGCTGCATCTCCCAAATAAGGCACACCATTGGACACACTTGAAAATGCAAAGCTGTTTCGGCAAACACCCTCCTTTGCATCACAAGGCTGTCATTTTGGTCTCTAGTGATTTGTTTTCTCATGCATGTGTTTTGCTGAATTAAAACAAGCACCTGTTCTGCAAAATGGGACCTCTAACATTTTATTCACTCATCTCTTGTAATAGGCTGCACACAGTGATTTTTTCTGCCATGGGTTCTGCAGTCCTTTGCTCCCACAGCTCCCCAGCTCATCCCTTCCCAGATTCAAAACTATGTGTCCGAGTTATGTCTGGCCACCAGCTGGGCCCTGAAGTCAGTGCAAGGAGCTTAGCTGAATCCTCCCCATATCTCATGGCTGGTCTCACAGTATCTGTTTATATCCTGTAAATTAGTGCAATGCGGCCCCTAACCGGGATCCTCGCAGTTTTACAAGCAGTTACTCAAGTCTTGCCAGGCCAGTCGAGAACCTGGATGGGATGATAAAAGCTCTCAGCTTAGTGTGCCTGGTGGATCTTTGCAATGCAGCTCGAACAACAGAGGAAAGGAGGGAGAGAAAGAGGAGGAGGGGGAGAGAGAAAGAGTCTCAAGTATTTTGTTGAGTTCCCGGATCTGGTTCAGCACCATTAAGAAAGGGGATATTGAAGAGTGCTTTTCATTCCACCATTTTGCAGTGGGTAATTGCTTTCCACACGGTGCATTGGGTTTTGATGTGAGTCCAGCTGCAGTAACGCAAGTTACGGCAAGGGCTGTTCCAGTGCAAATGTGTTATTTGAGTGTCTCTTTGCTCACACTATGACTAAACAGAAGCAGCTGTGGCCAGAGGGCCATCAGTGCTTTGTATCACACAATCTGGCATTTAATGGAAAGTTTTCGTGTTTTCAGTTGGAAAAACTGTCTTCCTTCTATTGCTGGAAGTTTTGAAGAAATTAATATTTTGCGTGATGCAAACGAGTGCCCTGAGAAACAATTGTCCTTTCCAACACAAATACAAGCCTGGCACCGTCTCGGCCTCCAGTATGACTTTCACATACTATGAACCTCAGCATGCCCAGGAGCCACCAATGTACGTCAGCCAGGGAAGCCACCTGTATATTTCTGGAGGCCATAAGTTTCAAGAAAATGATGTAAAGCAGGAGGAAGGACAGTTTGGAAAAACAAGGCTATGTTGGTTAGCCAGGGCAAGAAGATGCCCTCAGTCTGCAGCCTTATAATCTGCAGGGATGAAAATTCCTTATTACTCAGCTGTTCAAAATTAGCCTGAAGAAAGCACTGAAGGGGAACAAGATTGCCTGAGCACAAAAGTGCAATACATGTCTCTTACCCTGCTTCATTTGGGACTTGCACAAGGTTTTAGCCATCAGCAACAACAAGAAGCTCAGGACTTCGGGTGAGCAGCCCTGGCTGACTCCAGGAGAGTCAGGCAAGTAGGGCAATGATACATGTCTGTGGTAGTAGCGAGATTTGGGGCTGGCTCACAAGAAGCAGCAGCCAAGTATTTGGGGAGAAGTTTTCTACTGGGCATCTCTTAAAATCTTTTAAAAATTTGTTTTGAGGTTATTTTCAGGCCCTCAGGAACAAGCTCTTCTTAATGAGGCTGCTTGCAGCTTGGGCCAGTTGACAAAGCAAGCAAACAAACAAGTGAATGAGTGGAAACATAAAGATGGACCATCTAAATGGGCCCATTTTTGTTTATTGCCCTCCTCAGAAAGAAGTGAGGAAACAAGAAAGATCTACTCAATAAAAAACATGGTTCCCCAAAGGTCTCATATTCCTTAATTGCAGCTAGAAGCAAGTGACTTTCTCAGGTTTGGTGCAATGAGCCTTTGGGAACCACTGGGGTTAGAACTCAGGATCTTGAATCCAACTTTTATTTCCCCCTTGAAATCCTAGACCACACAGCTTTCTGATTATAAGTGTATGGGCACATCTATGCGCGTGGAGAGGAAGCTCAGCATCGCATAGGTGGTCTGCTCTCTTTCTGAGAGGACACGTATGGTAACAGAGGTGAAAACCATGAGTCACTCAAGAGAAGAAGGATGCTGGTTCTGACAAGCCCATCAGCTGCCTGTGACTCTCACCCTCTGAACTTTATACCTTTCATTTTCAAATTCAGTCTGTTTTTTTGACTGGCCTTGATGCTTAAACCATAATTTACCAAGGACTTTCCTCGGTAATTAATTTCACACGTTCATTACAGACCATTTGGCTATAAACACATGTGGATTTCCTTTTTAACTCTTCATTTCCTAAGTTTTCAATAGAGAGGTTCCAAAGCTTAACCACAGGAATGGTCTGTGTAGCTCAGGTTTATTAAATCTACCCCACCGTGTCAAGTGTCTACAGTGCATACAATTATTCAGGCTAAACTACAGTTATGAGAGAATTCATTTCACCCAAGGGTAGATTAAGTCTCTAGGTGTTTTGTATCAGAATGGTGATACTCATGTTGCAAAATGAGATGGAAATGCTAAATTCCTAGGCTCTCCTCAGATCCCAGTACATGCTCTGGAGTTCATGACTTCCAAAGCCAGGTTCAGTCAACTACTTCCTTTCCACACATTCTGCATAATCCATGTGCATAAGACAACACTAAAAAACCTGTGTAAGTGCCAAAGGTCAAGCTCCTTTGGATCCTCTGTGAGAAGTAAAGCCAAGGTACAATTAACCCTAAATAGACAGAATGTCTACGTGTAAGAAACAACAGATGGAAATACATACAGTCAGTTTTACCAGCAACTTTTTTATACCTTCAGGTAATGAACATTTCAGGCTAGTCAGGTGAAAATAGACAGGAAAGAGAAGGCAGGGAAAGTCGTTAGCATCTGTCTGTTCATATACGGTATAAAGAACCCAGCAGGCAATTGCTGAAGATTAGAGAAAGTCCCAAACTCCAAGAGAAGTCACGTGGTTTGTGCCTGAAGGTGATGGAGCCCTGAGGAGTAAAACACTGAAAGATTCAGTCTGACACCTCAGCTATCAGATGTAACTGTATGAAGAGCTCATGATGTTTCTCAGTCTTTCCATTTTGGACACTTACTCTGTAAAATATAGTGATCCTAAAGCAGCTCCTGACAGCGGATAGATTATCTATTGTGAGATAAAAAACACTCTTTGTTTTTCCTCGTTTATCTTAGTTTTATTTTCTGAGAAACATGTTGCAGTTGTTCATCAGTTTTGTCCTAATTAAAGAAGTTTTCACAGGAGGGTTTCTGTGAGGACACTGCTGACAGGAGGCTGCTGTAGTTTGTGAGGTCAGAGTGGATGGCAAGTCTAGAGAGATGGCTCCTACCTAAACAGAAGATGGAGACACAGGAGATGCAGACTCCATGGTGGTCTGTCATGGGAGAAAACAAAACCAAAATCAGATCAGAAAAATCTCCTTCTGGAAGTTCTCCACTGGAAGCCAACACAATCTATCCAGTGGGAGCTTCGGGGTCTGGGAAGACGGCTTCCTCCCATTAAAGGATACTCACCAGCCTGCCTCTTATGCTCTGCAGCTGATGGAGGCCTCGAGCCCAACCTCCTGCCTCTGCCCTTCCTTGTACATTGTGCTCATGCCCTCTGGCCATCTCGGGGGCTCTCTGCTGACTTCACCTGCTCTGAATTTATCTCGTACTGGGGGCCCATAACTGTCCAAGGTATATCAGGTGGAGACCTTTGAGTAAAGAATTAAGGGAAGTGGTAATTTTCTGTAATAATTTATAGTCCATTGCCTCACTGTCTCCGTGGCTGTTTCTCCCTTAGACAGTCACTTAGAGCTGCTAAGTGCTGTGCAAATCTTTTCTTATTTTCCCCTGAACTGGACTGCCAGAGAGTACCTGTCCATCACTGTTACAGGCTGACAACAGCACTGCAAAGACCTGAGGATTTCCCAGCGGTTTTGATGGTTTTAGCTGGGCTGACTTGTGCTTTTTGTATGCTGCATTGAAGCTCATTAAATCAATAGCAGTGATTCACCAGGGAGGAGAGATACCAGCCAGTTGTCTAAAACCCAACCTGTAAATATCATGGGGTGTGTTTTGCTTTGCTTTCAGCTGACAGGCGAGACAAGTAAAAGGATTTCTTTCCTCTATGTCAATGGAGGGAGAGAGATTTGTATGGACAACTCATACTATGTAGAAGTTAACCTTTCCCCTCAGCCTGGACAAAGTCTTGTGATAGCCAGAAATCTTGTTAACGGCTCCTTCTGCCCCCAGCAGCCACAGATCCCTCCCAACCACATCTTTGAGTCCTCTTGAGAGCCTGCCCTTCTCTCAAGAAGTGTCCCACTGCCTCACCAGCAGATATAAGACAGCATTAAAGAGACAACATGTTCTCAGATAAAATGTTCCAACTACAACAAGTCTATTTTTATTAAATTTGACCAAAGGCCTCCCTGCTTCCTAATCAGAGAGCCTGATTTGCTGACTCCCCCAGACCTAGCTGCCCTGGCTCACTACAGCTGTATCATGAGATAGAATTACATTTTCATAATGATTCAAATCTTTTCCCAGGTCCCTAAGTATTTTCACAAGAAGGAGAAAAATAAGGAAAGTAGTTTAAAGAAAAAAAAAAAAGAAAAAAGAAAAAGGAAGAAAACCCCTACACACTCTCCTGTAAAATCCAGGCTCCAGCCCTGAATTGTGTGTGGTCTTTTTTGTCTTTTCTTTTGGCTTCCGTCAAGACATGGCTTATTGCATTGGTCTGGATGCTGTCCTACCAGCACAGCTTGCTGGCCAAGCCCAGATCCCAACAACAAAGTCACCTTGGCAGGTGCCAAAATAAACGTCAGCCTCCAGCTACCTGCACCGACTGCTGACGCTTCCATGTGTATCGCAGGCCACGAGGCTGAAAGGCAGCGCCTTTTCCCTCTGCTCCTCTGATCCATATCAGCTCTCAGCCCTGGTCTTTTTTATTCAGGGGAGCCTTCAGGAGTACTATTTTTAAATGCTCTTTATTTTGAAAAACGTGAAGTTGTCCAGAGAGAACTGGCTGTGAAACGGGCAGAGGCTGAAAACTGTGTGTATGGTATGGAAGCTGCACGTACGCGGTCACGGTTCACGCCTGCAGCTCCAGCTTTTGGTGCAGCTTTAGCTCGTGTGGGTGTGCGAGTGTGTCCTCATGTACACAGCGTGCAGGGCGTGCACCTGCAGGTTAATTCCAACGGGACTAATTTTTGGTGTCAGGCATATTGCTCACAACTGGAGTAGCTCCTCTGGGAGGCAGTCCAAGGTTTTACGATCACACAATCACTTCCATTGGATTTATAAGGTGCAACTAAAATTAGGAGGCATTCAAATTCGTGAGTGATGTAAAAGGGGAAGTTACAGGTCATGCTTAAATTGGTCAGAAAATTACAGGAGTCAAGTAGGGAAAGGGTGCAGTCTGGCCAGTTGCAGGCTCTGAAGGGGCAAGGGAAGTGGGGACCGGCAGGAGCACAGGAGCATTGCTTTGTTCCCCTTCCTATATTAGCTGCAGTGGTTGTTTTTCCACATCCCACCATATAAAACAGACCAAGTCTCAGAGACCTGCTTCAAAGTCAGTTGAAAGGCTGCTCATGACTTGCTTGGGCTCCAGAGCTTGCTCTGCTCAATATGGCTTGTGCTTTTGCATTGTGTGAGTGGGCACGCCTGACCAGCTCAGGAGCCTTCTCCTGCCCTGGATGCTTGCCACACATGCCCAGCTGTGCCTTTCAGCGTCCACTAGAATTATTTCCTACAAAAGATGAATTAAAACATAAAGATGAGTTAAAACAAAGAAACGCATGGGGTCTGGAGGAGCCCAGTACTTTCTCTGCCTGCAGCGCAGTGGATCTACGTACGGTTCCCGCATTTCAACAAGCAAGGACGAAACTAAGCTTTGGAGATGACTTCCAAAACTTGTACAGATGCTAAAGTACAGAGTATAAATAATTAAAGGTAAAACAGAATAAATAACTGTCCAAAAATACAAAATTGAAAAGGAGAGGAAGAAGAAGGGAAGAAATAGTAGTCCTTTTCCCCCAAAGACTTGTGGAACAGCTGACTGAAATGTCAAAGGATACAGGTTTTGGAAGTTGTATTTCAGCTCTGCAAACTTGTTTCTCTGCCTTTTCCCGGTTCAACATCTGTGATCCATATTTCATCCCCACGGTGCTCGTTGGAGGACTTCATTTCCCAAGAGTGTGGAAGGTGACACATTGTGCTCAGAGTCTGTGGGTTCAGATGTTGATTAGAGTTCACGAGGGAAACAGCTTAATTGTTTCAGATGAGCAACAAAACCCTCAGCTAATGCTGGGCCCAAGCATAGTGCTCTAAAAGCAGGTTCAGAAATGCTGGCATGAGTGGATGCTGTTGTATGATTTACTCTGGGTTCGTGTGTTTTACCGATTGTTTTAAGCCTTGCTTCCTAAAGAAGCAAAGCCTCTGCTACCCACTCTTTCTATTCATGCATGGCTGTGTGTCCTTGCTATTCCCGGGACTTTCCGAGTCCTGGTTTGCCTCCCATCTGTGACAGAACTACCAACAATGTTACATTCTTAAAAGCTCTGAGAAACTTGTCAGCTGGACATCAGGGCTCTCACTGCGGTGCAGGAGGGAGTGTGAGGATGCCTCTTCTCACACACCACAAAGACATTTTGTTTCATCCACAGGGAAAACCGTGATGGGAACTTGCACCTTAAGGCACAGCGATGAAGAGACAAAGTACACAAAATCGGCACTGGTGTCAGCTCTTACAGAGCTGCTGGGAACAGCACGTTGCAGGAGCTACAAGAATACGAGGAAAATGGTCAGAAGGGCACTCTGGGTACTCAGCTCAGTGGGTGGACGGAGGGCTGATGTTCCCAGGCCACCAAGATGGTTTGGAAAGTTTTATTGCTGGTCCCTACAAGCCTGGAAACAAAACTGACAGGATTTATTTTCTTCCTGGAGAGGTGCAAAAGAGCAAAGTCCAGAGGCAGTTAACCTGGAGACACTTAAAAAAGATAAATTTGTTGAAACTCCATATTTCTCTAAATCAAAGGACTTGAGGGAGGGATTTTTCTTTAAAAAAAAAAAAAAAATCCATTTTGCCATAACAGTGCAACTATTTGTTTAAAAAAATGAAGCTCTTCTTAACCTGATTTTTTACCACACATTTTTTTCCCCCAGCAAAATAGAAAAAACCGTTAGTGTTTAAATATGTGTTTTAATTTTCTAAAGTATGAAGGAAGAAATAATTCAATGTTTCATGGCAGGAAACCACAACAATTTTAGGGGCAATCAGTTTTCTCCCTGAAATGAAATATTGGATAGAAACATAATAAAATGATCTACCTTTTTCACATAAGAAAGCCCTGAGTTACTTCCTGATCAGAATGAACCTACAGCTTTTCTGGTGGAGACAAAACCCTGCAGTAAGTTTTTTGCTAGACACTGCTGGGCTTCCCTCCCATCCCACCTTCAGCTCAGAAGCTGCATCCTTCGTAAGGAAGTGGAGTCACCCTGGCAGGTGGATGTGGTTAGCTGCAGTCACGTCATAAGCAAACGTGGTGTGTCTCTAGGGAGCAAAAGGAAGGAGAGTTCATTTCTGAGACAGGAGGCAGCTGGCAGGCAAAATCCAGGAATAGCCACACTGTCTTCTCCAGGAGAAAGTTCAGGCTCTCTCTTTGCTTGGCTCGTTGGGTTTGTTGTTGTTATTCTTGTCTGAGAGACCAAGAAAGTCCCAGGAGGACACAGAGGAGCTGTGATGAGATGCCAGAGCAAAAAAGCAATGGTATAAAGTCCTGCAGAATGGAGAGGCATTTACAGGGACGACCAGGTTTTCAGAACTGCACATGAAAGTTCCTGTTTTGGGAGTTGGGTTTTGGGAGCCCGGGCTGGCAGCTGTGCCTCCTGCGTGTGCTGGCAGTTTCATTTCTCTACCCAAACATGGGGTTGTCTGCATTTCTGTAGTGAAAGCTGATATTGCAAGAGAGGAAAAAACAAATCAAACGAGGGAAATGTGTTTCATTTGACAATGGGTCTTTAGAGCCTGCATTTTTTAGAGCTAGGCTCTTGGAGTATAGAAAAAAAAAGAACACTCCAAGTCTGAGATATGTGCAAAATATAGCTCAAATCTAAAGGCTGTAACTGTGTGAGAAAAGTCAGATGTTAAACAATCACAGTTTTATTCCTCCCAGCAAGACAGCCTGTGCACCTGTAGCCATTATTGTCTCTACTGTATAAAGTGAAAATGAATATCACATTGTATTGAAAACCCTCATGGAATACAATTACTCAACAGGAACTGTCCTAAATCCATCAGCTGTAACTCACTTGTAATTTTGTGGGACTAATGCAGAGAAAGGTTTCTCCATGCATGGCTTGCCCCTAGCCTTTCCCCCTATTAATACATTTCATCCACTTTTGCTTACGATGGCTGAATAGCTTGTAAAAGATTAATTACCTATGGGAAGTGTCTGTCTTGGTCTGTAGGAATGACATTATGCTGAACATTAAATGCTGACACTATTAAACTCTGCCGGACATGTTTTGATATAATAACTCGGCAGACCACAAGTGAAATGGGTCCCTCATCAATTCACTACCTCATTGTTTTTCTGTCATCAGCAAACTTTGGGATATATTCTCAGCTGACACAGCTCAGAGTTTCATTCATGTAAGCGGAGTAGCTTATTACAGGTTTTTATTTCCCTAGAAGTTTTGTTGAGTTTCCAGATGCAGAAGGGAATTTTTTTCATCAATAACCTTGACCCGAGATACAGAAGCTGCCATTTTCCAGACAGATACGGGGACTAGTTGGGAAACTGAGGATCTATCAATTGAATTCAACTTTTCGGGACTAAACATATTTTTCTTGTTGTGTTTCAAAATTATTATTTTGCCACTTTAGGAAGTAGAAAGTGGTTTTGCTTTGGTGGGTAGAAAGGACAAATGAACTTCTGCATCCTTTTCCCACTGGAAAGAAAAGCAGAAGAGATTTGAAAGAACCGAGATACAGCAGTATCTCAGTAATTAGGTGGAGGGACCTCCTAACAGTGAGAATAATATTTTTAAAAGCTTAGGACATTTTAAAATCTGATTTCTTTCTCCAGCCATGCAGGTTTTACTTACCTATTGTTTTACCTTTCACTTAGAGGAGTCGTTTTCAACCTTCGATTGATTTGCTGACCTCTCAACACTTTCTGTGGGGGCTTGAGCCCTGCAGACCAGCTTTAGCCTACTGGGCTTTGTCTTGTCTCTCTTGCTGCTGATGGTAAGATGCCCATGCAGATCACAGGTTGCCTGACTTACTCCTGGGAGCACAGGCTCCACTCCTACACCTGGCCACATGGCTCTGCCTCCGACAGGAGATGGAGGAAAAGACCGTCCAGATACCCCTGTTTTTGTTAGCAGTGTCAAATATCGTATTGTAGCTTTGTCTCTGGGGACTCTCTCCACGATGGACCCGAAAACAGCACAGTTTCAGCTGAATAACCAAACAACAGATCTCTCAAAGCAAAGAGGATCTCTATAGCCTCCTTTGAAATACTGAATGACCGCTGTATGAGTTCGGAAATCCTCCTTTCAAAATCCAGTTAGCTTCTCCCCCTACAGCTGCATTTCTCATTACTGTTGCCTATTTCCCACTTGTCACCAAGGCACTAGTGACTGCTCTCGTTCCTCCCCTGCCTGCATGATTCCATGCCCCCAAAACTCCCATCCGCAGCTTGTGTGCAGCATTCACTGCTGACCCCATCCTGGCCCCGCTCCTGTGCCACACTGTCCAGCTTTAACCCTTGGACCTGGTTGGAACTCCTCTGGTCCCCAGTGGGAGCAGATGTGTGTGGGTGTCTCACCACACAAGTGCAGTAGACACTGTCATGTACTGCTCTACGGGCCCTCTATCACCGTCTGCTGACCTATCCTCAGTGTGTGTGAGGGTTTGCAGGCTCCATGGTACTTAAATCCAATTCCTCTGACCCTCCCCCTGAGGAGATTATGCTTGGATCTCCTGGCTGCAGATGTACTTGTGTAGAGCAAGTTGAGGAGCGGAGAACATGGTGCATCTTTCAAGGATCAGCATTTTCAACTGTAAAACCTTTTGTTCTGTAATCTGGGATATTTCCTAGCAGTCCACATGGAGAAGAAAAGGGGCATTGTCTGGTGAGTGGCTTCATTACTAATCTCTCCTGGATGCATTTTAATTCATTTTAATGACTCTGCCTCCTGTCAGACCTTTCGTTTGTTAAAGGGGTTTGTTAAAGAGATTAACTGCAAGGGGAATATGAACCTCAAAACACCATGTCCCTTCCCCCAACCCCTCCTCCCTTCCCCCCAAGATTAATATTACACTAAAAGGAAGAGAAAAGGTACTTTCTGTGAAACACATTACAAGACTTCTAGGAAGAGAGGGAAGGAGGAGGAGCAATGGAGCGTGCTGGACTCTTTAACCCATGGAGGAGCTGGAAGGTGGCAGTACTGATATGACATTTTTCCAGCTATATTGCTCCCCATCCATGCGTCTGTGGAAGCTTTGTGCAAACACAGCTGTTTGTAAGGAATGCCAGCTTAAGGAAACAAACCATCTGCCTCAATTTGCTTTTACTCCTGTCTTCTACTCATGTGGGAGCTTGGAATAACCTGCCCCACCCCTTAAAAACATATGTACCATAAAAACCTTTAAGCTGAAGTCCAGGCCTTCAGCCAGCTGAAGGAATGAGAACTTGGTTTCCCACATCGACTTCCTACCCAGGGATCTCAAAGCCCTTTGCACAGCGTGGAAAGTGGCAAAGTCAACAGAATCCCTACGTGGAACTGTGAGTTTAATTTCAAAATTCAAGGTCTCAGTAAATGCCCTTGGAGATGCACATTTTATGGGTTTAGTAGAGACATTCCCTCTAATAACTCAAGGAACGATTTCAGTCCCTCTTGTCATCCCTAAGACCTGAAAGGAATTTCTTTATGTCCCTATGAACTCTCAATCTCCCTGTGGGTGAATCGGGCTTCAGAAGTTCTGGAAAAAGATAACAAAGTGAAGTACCATGCAACAGCAGAGTGGTGTATCCTGCTCAAGAACATGGCTTTCTTATCTACATCTCTAAGTCCTCCTCTAATGTCCAGTTGGCAAATGCTGCAATATGAGTATGGAATGTAAAATTAATTTTTTATGGAGAACTCTTACAGAGCAGATGGATCACATCCTCGTTACCCACTGCAGTGTAAGGACAGAGAGTATTCTCTCTGTTGGCTTCAGAGGGGATTGAGTAAGGTCTGGTTGTAGAGGGAAAATGAGACGCATTTCAATAAAGAAACATGCAGGATGTTGCCCTAAGGCAGAATGATCATCTGAGTTGCCAGAGGATGGAGGAGGATTGCCTAGAGCAGGTTGGATATTGGGCATGATCCAACATAATCATGGCGTTGGGAAAGAGACAAGCGCCATATCGTGATGGATAAGTGGGACAACTGCCTGTAAGTATGAAGTAATTCTTCCACTCTTATTGTCATTAGTAGGGACTCAATACTGTGTGCTTTTCAGGAAAGATGTAAACCAGCTGGAAAGTAACAGGAATGATTGAAGATCAGACTTAGAAAGAAAGATTGAAAGAAGTAGGCTTGTTTAGTCTAGAGAAGAGAAACTGAAGGGGTCTATGAGAGATGTCTTTGTGCACACACAAAGCTGCAAAAAAAAAAAAAAAGAACAAAAGGAACAACCTGCTTTGCCTGTCAATGCAGACAGGGTGAGAGGCAACGGGTTAAAACTGAAGCAAACAGCTGTAGAGACTTGAGGCGATGTGTCCATCACATGGGGAGATGTGCCCATCAGTACTTCTGGAATCACAAGCCATAAAATCTGGAATGGCACAGGTATAACCATCCTACACTGGAATGACTTTTTCCAGTGACTTTCGGAGGTCTTTGGCAGCCTTGTTTGCTATGATCCTTTGTATTTTCCACATAGTGAGTCCAGGATGTCTGATTTTCCCAAAGCTTTTCTAGCTCTAAAGGCTGAACACGTTCCTGAAAAAGCACATGAAATGATTGTGGATTGATTTGGGGTGAAACGGTAAATATTCAAGAAACAAACCAAAACCATAAAAAGCCTGATGAAGAAAAAGAAAAAAAGCTCCCCATCTATTATATTTTCTTGCTGGATTTTAGGTTTCAGGGACAAATCCATCCTGCCATGGTGCAAGAAAACTCCACACCCTCATAAAACCAATATAATGAGCAGAACATGGTAGCAAATCCTCCTGGTTTTGTTTTAGTTTGGAAGGCATTAAAGAAAAGTGTTGTGCAGGGGGAATGGAAATGTTGCCCGCGTGCCAATTCCACAAGGGCGTGTTCTTCTAGAGCCAGGTATGTCACTCAATGAAAAGCAGTGTTCAGCTCCTGCCATGGTTTGGGGATTAGCCAAAGAGGTTGGAGAGGGTTGGATGGAAGGAGAAAGAAGCCTGGTACTTTTTGCTGCCAACTTTCTGCTTTTTGTCCAGCTTCCCCTACAGAAATGACATCTGAAATGCAAGCTGGCCTCTTTCCCTTATGGAAACCTCAAACCAAATTTAATAGTAGGGGCTTATATTCAAGTGTCCCATAAAGTGTTGTAGAGAATTGTATCATTACTGGAGCATTTTGTGGTGTGGTCCAATCTCTTTAACCTGAAATCTTCCCCACCCTAGGATTTTGGACTAGCCAGAGTGAATTGGACACATCTATTCACTCCTATAGATATTTATTCGTTTGTTTTACTTCACTGCTTTATGTCTTATGAACAGAGCAAGAACCCATTATTCTAGAGAGTGGCTAAGCAGAGACTGCGCCCCACAAGACTCTAAGCTGACATTCGTAGCAATGGAAGGATGAATGATGGCAAGACAATGGGGAACCCAGACAAAATGTGCCCACGTTTCCCCTGCAAGAGAAGGATGGACTCAGCACCTTCCTAACTTGGGATCTGGCAAGTTAGGAACAGGGTGCACATGGAACAGGGTGCCTGCTGCTGGACTGGGCTGTGGTTTGATGCAAGTGGCAGTGATTTTAGCCTGCTAGGGCAATGGATGCACCTATGTGCTCCAGAGAGCTTTGCAAATCACACACTCTGAAGCACTTTCCCCCTCTCTCGACATCCATAGGATCTGAAAGCAATTTTCCTAAACACCACTCAATCCCTATGGAATCTCACTGCTTTCACCCCTATTACGTGCCACAAGGCTTTCCCACAAGGGTTTAATCTTTTGCTGCCTCAACTGAGAAATCTGTGGAAGCAGAAGGAGCACAAGACAGACTACAGAAGAAAGAAAACACAGTCGGGAATTGTTCAGCCTTGTGCCAAGATGCCCTGTATCCCTACAGCTGAGATTCTTCTGAAATTCACTGGTACTAACTAGCATTCATCACTCCAACCCACAGCAATTTACTGGTGGCGATTTTCCGCCTCCAGCTGGTGACCTCCTGACCTCAGAGGTTAAGATAATTTTTATTCATGCTACTGAACTTGGCATCTGAATTTTAATGTCACGTTTTTTTTGCCTCCCAGCCCCTTCTGTTCTTCTGGTAGAGGCTTAGAGCTTGTGCAATCATTTCTGGAGAAAGGGAGAAGTAATATGCCACCCCCAAAGCATGTCAGCAGAACATGGCAAGAGGACTCCTGTGTGGTAGTGCAAGCCTTGTATCGTCAGGTGAGTGTCGTGTTGCTGGGAGACAACACTCCTTGGCCAGCTCAGTTGTCTGACATCAGTCATGGGTCATGGAGTGTGGAAGACAAAGGACCACATACAGACGCTCAGCAGGCACTAAGAAAATGTTACAATAAAGGATGGAAACACCATCAATGGGACAACCAGGGGGGAGACAATGGGATATATTTTGAATTAACTCTTTTAATATGCTCATTCAGCCCATTCCAGTTCAGGGAACAACTAACATCAGAGGGAGTTTGGTGGCCAACATACCATCATTTGGGCTCTGGGTAGCAAACCCCAGGGACACTCAGGCACTCAGTGAAATGGGAGTTAGATGACTAAATATCTTTGCTGACCTGCAAGTGGGTGTATCCACATTCTATATCAAGTCAATGTTGTCCTAAAGTCCTTTGAAAATACTAGGAAAAAGGAACCAAAATTTTTCCATGAACTTTCTGTCACTCCTCTTCTGCCTTACCCTTATTCGCAGTCCTTTTGTGTAAGGTCTTAATCACAGAAGATAAAGTCAGAAAGAAACTTAGGAACTCCCATTAAGAAATATATGGCTGAATATATTTCCATTTATTTATCCAATACCTGGTAATGAGGCTGGGGATGGATACCTCCCGGAGTGTCACAGCATATATTGTCACCATCACACCAAGAGAATATGAAACTGCTCTTTTGTCACTGTTGTCCTCTATTTAATACATTTGTATTTTTTATTAATTGCTGTCATACTCTTTAGAGCCCAGAGTTTCTACTTGGGAATGTCATAGTGTTTCTGGAACCCAGAGCAAAGGTGTTGACCCTGGCTTTTTTTTTTCTTTCTTTTTTTTTCTTTCTTTTTTTTTTGGGTATAACAAAACATAAAGAATTTGGGATCTATGACAATCTCCTCTCTCTCCTGAGGTGTCCACCACCAGTGAGATCTGTTCACTGCACTTGCCCAGCCACAAGTGACATTCAAGACCAACACTTCCTGAATTCAGCAGTTATTCATGAAAACAAAAACTGAGCAACAACAGCAACATTTACTAATTTGTTTTTCACACTAAACAGAAGTTTCCCTTTCTGCATTAAAGTGTGGAATCTCTGAAGCTGTGAATCTGAAATGAAAACCTCCATCTGTGTCTCCGTGTGTTCCCCTGGCCTCTCTACTCTGCTCCAGGGTAGCTGAATATCAGAACAGATCAACACTGGCAAGAGAAATTAGTGCCTTATTTGCCCACAGTGTTAGGATGGAGATTATCCAAATTTTGCCAATAGTGGTGTTAAATCAAGAACAGAACAAACAAACAGGCAAACCCAGGTCTCTGCTGGAAAAGCAGAGTAAACTGGCCCTGGAGACACCTTCAGAAATTTTCCTACTCACTGAAGGTATCCCTGATTTATTAATTGCCCAAAACATTTCCTTCGCTGTAGAAGTGTCTGCTGGCCAAAGTCAAGAACTGAACCAGGGATGATCAGGGCCGCCAGTGTGGCTTTTCATATGGTGAAGGAAGAGCCAAGCTAGAACTGAGACTGAAGGGTAATCTAGCAAAAGACCCTCACAAAAGTTTCTGAAAGTTAACGGTGTGGTGGATCCTTCCCCATAAGTTTTTCTCTCTTGTCCTCCTTCTGTTGCCCGCAGGAATCCTCTGAATTTCCATTATTTTGAAAATTGCTAGCTTTGGACATGCTTTGTTACTGACTTCCATCTGGCGCTGTCATTTAAGCTAGAGCTAAACGGGTTGTCACGCGCTCAGAGATCAGCATAAATGCCCTGGCATCAAAGGTTCACAGCCACAAAGGACCAGGCTGCTTCTGAAAAGACGCGAGGATCAAGTCCATTGCAACGCAAATGTGGTCGATTCCCTTGCTGGTGTTTAGTTTCTGTCTGGGCTTAGAGAGGGGAGGCTGAGGACAAGAAAGGAAATGTTCTGTGGGAAGATGATCTGGCATTTTTTCTCATTCTCCCCACACACGCATTCCAGAGAGTTATACACCAGATAAGCAGCAAGCACTGTTTGGCTGGCTAACTGCTACACAAGCATTATGGACCATCTGGGGACTTATAAAGCCTGCAGGATATAAGTAGAGGTTGTGCTGGAAGTAGAGTCTGAGCTGGTATCCTATGTCTAAATACCAACACAGCTGCTTAGAGCAGGAAAGGGGAACCCTCCAAAGGAACAGCGGCAGGGGCTCTTCTTTACGAAGGATATTACTTTCGAGTAATTGAATTGGTTGTGACTCCTCATTTGAGCCCATGAAATAAGATTCCCTCTAACAGAAGGAGCTGCGGGGGGTACAGCAACAGACTCAAAAGGCTCTTATTATTATTATATTACCATCACCGTCATCATCATCATCATGATTATGATCATCACCATGTTGTTATTACTTTGTTTCTTAAAGACCCTCTGAAAGCGGGGGGTTTTTTTTGTGTTTTAAGATGCATAAGTTCTGGCCCTGAAACGGAGTCATTGTGCTTCAGAAGAAGGGAGGATTGAAAGACAGCATATTCACACACTCCGAGGAGAACCAGCTTGCTGGCTTTCACTGCACGCCAGCATTACAGGGACAGGAATGCCGTGGATACAATTTCTCATGAGCTTTTAACAGGTGAACCAGGCTGAGCGTGGGGGAGGAGTCTCCCCTGAAAACAAACACATATCTGAGCATGTGATATTTTATGAACAAGAGATATACTCAGGGCTCTGGGGTGGAGTGAGCTTGATCTAAAACAAACAGGGTCTTTAGTCACGTCTGAAGACCTTGTTAAAATTCTTTCTGCTTGCAAATCCCTCTGATGGTAGGGAAGCACGCTTACCTCCAATGTGACCCCGGGCTGGGGTTTTGCCAAGGGTGAATTTGCCCCTCAGTGACTGTTCTCTGAATCCTAAGCACATGCTGGCTTTTAAAAGGCCTTTTCCCAAAACACCAGACTCTACTTTGCTCCAGCTGTTCAGCTTCATGCTGCAGCCCAGCCTCCCCCAATGGCTGTTCCTCGGCCACGTCACTCACCCAAGCGCTGCAGCCTAACACCATTTGTAAACTAAGTCTGTGCCTACAAAGGATCCCAATTACGACTGAGGGCTCCCCATGCCATGTGCTTTGTAAGAACAAGGCACAAAAATCCCCTGACTTAAAAGAAGCTTCGGACAAGGAAAGAGAGGAAGGGGTCCAGGAATTTGAAGGGAGGCTCCTGAGATTACTTGAATAACCAAATATTGCTCTTCTCCCAGTCTGCTGATTTTTAGCCCATACCTTTTCTCCCTCAGTTAACAACTCTCTTAGAGAGAAGTTATTCAACCTGTTCATGCAGATGACTGGCATCACAGGAATTAGTGTAAGTTTTACAAGCAATCTGCTTTTAACTTGAACAAGGTGCTTGGTTATGTCTCGTATACCCTGAAACCACTGGGGTTCAGGTGAAACTACATGACACACTGAATAACCTTGTGCTTTCTTTTGTTCTTCATAAACGTTGAGTGATTTTTTCAACAGAGACATGTCTCAAGTTCCAGGGAAACCCTCAGCCAAGAGGGGATGAAAAAAAAAGTATCAGTCATCCATCATATCATTTCCAAGTAATACTCCAAAAGTAAACATTGCAGGGCATACGTCTTTGAGGACAGATTTCCAAACACCTAATGTGAGAGATCCAGCTATACCCAATGCCAGCTCACTTCAGACATGGTTTTTGCAGAATGGTTTTAGATGGAGTGCAGAATTTGGTCTCCCTGCCTCACCAAAATGCTTATGGGTTAGGGCTATTGTAAGTTTTTGGAAAGCACTTCAAAAGGCACTTCACTTGAAGAAATAATTATTATATAAGTTACAGCTGAGCATTTATAGGATAATTGCCTTTCCAGAAGTGTACCTCTAACACACCCTGGCATTGATGTTTTCAATTCCAGGGTGAAGACCAAAACTAAATGAGATCAGCAGGAAATCCATATTCATTTCAAATTCATTTAGCTACCCCAGGATACAAAAATAAAGTCTTTTACAGTCAAAGACAGAAGATCATTATAATAAGAAAAATATGGGCGAGATGAAGGTAAGTGATTAGGTATGTTTGAGCAACCAAGGGCTTTTCAGGAGGAAATCAGTCCAGATCTTGTTTTTATTTGCAACTTCCATATTCAAATAAAAATTATCCTTCTATATAAATGCATTAAAAAGAGCTTCTGCAACTTATTTGGGTGAAGGACCGCAAATAAGAGAGGAGTTGGTCCAAAGGTAGAAAAATTGGGGTCATCGTATAAATCAAAAGGAAAGTATAAAACCATGTTGCTAAAGATTTTTCTTCAGTAATTTCCTCAACTGGTCTTTGAATCCATCAAGAGCCGTTTAGTAGGAAGACACAAAAAGTGTCTCGGGAAGTCCACAAGCCTGAAATATCAGGGGCCTGAGGCAGTGCTCTAGGAAGGCGTCAGTACATGTTTGCTCTCTTCTCGTGACCCTTCCTTGGGTTTCTTCATTCCCCATGGCCTGTTGGAGAGGAGTCCATAGCTGGCACTGGAGAGCTTCTGCCATTCTCACAAAAAAGCCCTCTTGGGATGTGTATCTTGGTGCTATCCTCGACTCTGGTTTCCTCACCTCAACTCTGAGTCCTCTTGCTTACATTTTACTTTCTTCAGAGTTGTTGCAAGCGGAGACATTCAACAGAGAACCCACCAAACAGAGCCACATGGGCCAGGATGCCAATAACTGCTTCTCCTCAGCGCAGTGGAGGTCAAGAACATGTCCTTAACACCTATAAGAAATACATGATGGGGAGTAAGTGTCAGTCCTCTGCACTGGTCCCAAGAAATGCACCGAAGAGTTCAAGATTTCAGGGTGTACAGAAAAGAGATTATAGAATGGTGCCAGGTAGTTGCAGCTGTCACAGGATCATCAGAATCTTCAGAATACTTTTTGTGCATCCAGAGCAAATCTCATTTATTCCTTTACCTGCTGAGAGGGAGCGAGAGCTCTGCTCGGAGGTTTTGTTTGGGTGGCGGTCCTTTAACCAAACATGGGGGCTGGTGTGTTCCTGATAAGGTAAAGCTCTTCTTTGGCAAGCTCATTTTGCTCCAGAGAAAATCCCTGCCCTTGTCTGGATGGAAGGATGGAGGATTAGGAGAGTTTATGGAGGATGAGGGTGAGAAGGTGGCGTAATTGTTGTTACGCAGATGGGGAAAGGCTCTTGTCTCCAGATGGACACCCCAGAGAATCAGATAAGCCATTTAGTGTACTTGTTGGCTCCTCATCCATTTAAATTGCTTTGCAGCTGGATGCTTCTCCCAAGAACTTTGGAGAAGCAAAGTATAGGGATAGGTCAATGCCATAAGTTCAACGAGGTGGAAGATCTACTCCCCACCCATAGCTGGGCCTTGCTCTCAGAAAGAAATGCAAGGACTTAAAATGTTTATTAGGCAGAGGGGAATGTGGGGGTAGTTTTGCTCGCAGGTAGCAGCACAACAGCTTGGGAGAGTTTCTCAGGGTCTGTTCTGCAAACAGGTGGTTGAAATACCCTCTCAGCTCAAGTTGCAGGGGGATCTGGTGTTTTGAGATGGAGGCAAGCTAAATAACAGCTACAAAGACTTCCTTCTGGGCAGCAGATTTCACACATCAGTGGCAGCAGTACCTGCTGTTTCTGCTTTCAGACTCAGACAGACCCAGAGGCGTTATTCCTCCATTACCTTGGTTCTGTCTTCAGGCAGAAATCCTGTGAGAAAGAGCAGACTTTGACAAACAATACCAAGGAAGCTGGCAGGTACGGTTGTGCCCTGGGCCTGGGAGCATGCACACCATCACACATGTCCACCACAGGCACTACAGGTACTCCAGGTGTTTTCTCTTGGTCTTGAAAGGTTAGAGCACAAGCAGCATCTCAAGCAATCACCTAGGGATGCTACCTGATTCCTATCATCAACAAGCAAAGTATTATTTGAAAGCAGGAGGTCTGAGAAAACCTGTGGACTCCAAAGGTTAGGGTCAGCAAGTGGCTGCTTAGACTGCGCAAGCAAGGGAAAGATGGACTGATAAACAGTCCATTAGAGTGGAAGCTGGCAGTTCTGTGTTCTGTTTTCTGTCCCTGCGAATCACGTCAAACTGCTGACATGATGTTTCCTCTCGTTTTGAAGTGGGGAGATGGCTCCTGGGATCACAGGGGCTTCAAAGGTCAAAGCCATTGTTCTACTGGATGTTGCACTTGCTAATATCTTGATGGGAGCTTAACAACATTATGCTGATTTTCCCCCGACTCACTTTTCTTTTCTTCTAGCCTTTCTGCAGCCTTAAAAAGGAAACATTAAAAAAAAATGCTGCTTCTTATGCATGAACAATCACTTTCAAATGCCAGATCTCGGTCCAGAGCCTGCTGGAAAGGAGTCAAGCTCTAAGGAGTCTGTTTTCATATATTTTCTCTTATCAGTCCCCATCACAGATCGGGGTTTGTGGTTTTACAGCTGATGGCAGGTTGCCTGCATATCTCAGGGCTGAAATGCAAAAGTAAGCCAAGCATGAAGACAGTATCAGCTTGACGCTACATGCCTTTCTAGGGCTATTAGATAAGAGATAGTGTTTGTACAGAGCAAACCTGTTACCTCAAGAAAACAAAGCTGCTTTTAAATGTGGCTTGCCTTAACTTTCTTCTTAAACAACTCAGCAAAGTATGTGAGTCAAAGAAATGGACGGACAGATCATCAGCTCCACACCACTGACCCCAGTGCAGCAGGAACAAGCTGAAAATATGGTCTAGGGCTGAGCCACTCTGTACACGACCACAACATGTGTCATCTGAGGGACTCAGTACCAGCCTGCAGAAAATCAGCCTCCAGTTGATCTTCAGCTGAAAGACCCTTTAACAGTGAAGCATTTCCAGAGGGTGCTCTTGATGTCAGTCCCTGTGTGTGTGTGTGTGTGTGTGTGTGTGTGTGTGAGAGAGATACTCTGAGCACTCTGCGTGAGGAGTACACACAGGGGTCTGTGTTCCCTGATGGTCCAAACTGAGAACACTGTTGCTCCCTCCTGACCCACACACCTGGTTTCCTTCCTGTGGAAATGGTGGCACTGGACTTGCAGTGAGGACTGATGCACACGCAAATCTCTCTCCAAACCACATAGTCCAGGTTTGTCTGGGCATGCTTTTGCATGCCCCAGTTCAATATAGTCTGAGTACACTTCTGCTCTGAACCACCCTTTCAGAGAGTCCCTCTCCCTATTCCTTAAACCATTCACTCCAGACAACACAGAGGCATCCAAAACGCAATACAAGACTTTTTGTGCACTATATATTAACTGTTTGGTAAATCGCAGTTTTTTTCTTTACCACAGTTAGCTACGGTTTTAGGAGTTGTCCTATTCCACTAAACCACAGGAGGTTTCTCTTATCCCAGGTGAGCACAATTCTATGGGAGAGATTGGATTCTATGTTCTTTTGCGTGTCTCCACACTTTCCCAAGAAAGATCACCGTTGAGGCTGTAAATATGGACCCTGTACATCCAGGGAAAAGGTAGTTTGTGACCAGTCATAAAACTTTCTGCTGAAAGGTGAATTTGATGGACTGGTATTTGTCGAGGAATCAAAATTTCCGAACTACCCCATTCTTTAAACCTAATTGTATATGTGCTACTCCAGCCACAAAGGCCCACCAGAAACCTTTTCTTAAAATGCATTGAGGTAAGGCTCCTTTTCTAAGGTTTTTCAGCTGGTCTGGATATGATCCTATATTAGTATTTATTATCACAAAATTTCAACATAAGTTGAACTTAAAAAACCTTACCCAACGTACTCTTGTACTGCAAGAAATCCCTCTGTAGAGAAAGATAAACTTTATAGATTAAGACAACTGATATGAACAAAAGCTCTTGGAAGACAAGTCAAGTCATTTGGCAAAGCAGGCGATGAGTTAAAACACTCAGCCTCGAGTCTCTCAACCTGGTGCAGGGTGAAGCTATTGGATGCTGAACATCTGAACTGACACCAACCAAGAATGTGGGCACTATGCTTGATCCTGAATTTGGCTTATAATGTGAAAAGTGTCTTAAGAGTTTAAACTCTTAAGTTGGCACGGCTCTGTTGTACTAAGCTCTCAGCTCCCCCATCAGAGTTAAGGTGGTTTAAGAATTTAGGGTCTTAAAAGCAGCATGATCTGCTAAACTGCTTTCAAGATTTAGAAGGACTTAATTCTTTATACCAGTTTAATATCTTAAAGTGGCTGAGCCACTTTTGCTGGCTTAAAAAGTTATCAGAGTTGAGGCTAGGTGACATTGGAGGGACTCCGTTGTGCAGAGGATTGGATCAGACCAGTGCGGTGCGGCCTTCTGGCTTCCCAGTCTGAATCTGCTGTATGTTTTTCAAGGTCATTGCTCAAACAATTCCAAGCAGTTGGCAAATAGAGACTGGGACTGTTTGCCAGTCAAATCTAGTTCAAGTATTCTCTGAGTCAATATCCAGCCATTGTGTTACTTATTTGTTCTTCTAATCTTCCAAATCCCCCATAAAACCTATATATTTTTGCTCTGCCCTCCTCTTTTTGCTTTCAATGACAGCATGTCTGCCATTTCTGGAGCTCCTTGAAAATCCATCCAAGTTTTCTATTGATGCCAGGTTTGTGTCCCACCCCTATGCTTTCCTCTAGGAGATACTGCCATTTTTTACTCGCCTTTGTGCTCTGGGAACAGGATCTCAGCTTTAGGGTCTGGTGACAATAAAAAAGTGGTGAGCATGGGGTAGTTAAAGCAGGGGCACCTGAGAGCCTCTTTCAGAGCTCTTCTCCCTGCGTCTGTCTGCCAGGTCATTGGTACGTCCCTCCTGCGGAAATCCGTGTGACACGGTACTCCCCATTCATTTGAACGTGAGACTGTCTCCAGTCATGATTGGCACCAGAAGGGAGGTCATACAAGCCAAAACAGAGAGCTGTTGGATGGTCTGTTCAGCCCTTTCCTCCCTCTCTGCTTGACAAACTCCCAACTAGGCAATGGCTTAAATTTTCAGCTCTTGGCATTCCAGTCTTCCTGTGGCAATGAGTCCCGCTGTCCCATGAAAACAAAACATTCTTTTCATTAAAATGGAATTTACCACTCTTCTGTTCTTCTGTCTGAGCCTTCCCTTATCATAAGAAAAGGAGACACATTGTCTCATATTTGTCCCCCCGTTTAAAAAGTATTACTTTAATTCACCTCTTCTTTGTGATAGGCAACGCTATTCACTTTCTTTTTGTGTGATTGCTGTGAGATCTAGGTGTTCTCAGCATTTTGAAAGTGATGTCTAGACACAGAAATAAAGGCCTCAGGTTAGGTATCTTATTTTGGAAATTTAGGCCATGACCCTACTCTCCAGAAAATCTCCTAAATGTACTGTAATTATATTTGTCATCAAACTTATATTTCAGACAACTTCAGCTCATCTGTCCTGATACTTAGAGTAGATGTATTCTTCAAATAATGCACAAGTCTATGTATGTATTTGCATACATCAGAATAATGTGGGATTATTTACACCTCAGCCAGTTAAAATCAGATGCCACCTTTTTTTTTTTTTTTTAGCAAGTCAATGGAAAACAGAATTTAGTTTTCTGTAGATAACTCCAGGTAGGATAGATTGCTTCCAGAGGTCCTCAGCCTAGGCTAGAAGCCTGATTTTTATTTGTTAAACTGGAGGAGAAGAAACCTATCCTAGAGGCACTCTGGCTCTGGGGAAAAGGTTAGAACATGACCTTCTGTTGGTCAGTCTGGGATGTCCCAGTTCAGCAGGTGTTTTTCGAGGATGGTCCTTAAGGCTGTGTGAAACACCATGAGGACCTCTGCATAGGGCTCTGACATAAATCTTTACCTGGATCAAGAACGAGGGAAAAGAATCTGTGAAATACTTTAAAATGTGTCTTTGATACTTGCTTAATTATCACTGGGGGTTGTTTATTGGCTCTGGAGAAAAGCAGAATAAGCTGTTGGGATCAGTCAACTGTGTATCCCCTCACTGTCCCAAGCTATGGTCATGGTCCCTGAATCCATTGTCACATGCTTTCCTCTGCCCTGAACACACTGACAAATTGTCCAAATTGCAACTCTCTAAAAAATAGCCAACCACCGGATCTTCTTTCAGGGGAAACAAAACAAACTCTGCCTTTTTTGTTTTATTATAATCAGAGGCTCCCTTTTTAATCATTCCAGTTTCTAGTCACATGGAACATGAACTGCCTAAGAGAGCTTGAGCAGACAGGGAGCATGAGAGAAAGGAGGGGAGCTTAGACAAAAGCTTCCTCACTGGGGACAGGAAAGCTCCAGAGCCAGGCAGTGGAACAGGAGTCTTTTGCCTTGAGGTCAGGGATTCGACTGCTGCAGTGAGTGGCTTTGGGAAGTTCTCCTTAAGACTGAGGAGAAGGCAGGATGGATGACGTCTGCCCTTATACTCCAGCTGGGCCCAGTCTCTATGTCTTGGTCCAGTCACCTGCCTTGAGATCCTGGAACACAGTTCTGGCTTTCAGTCATCATCTACATGAAACCTCCCAGTTTGCCACTGCTGGGTGACTTCCCTGCAGAAGTAACACAGATTTTAACAGTACCTGTGAGAAGGGAGTGGGGAAGAACACACAGGTTTCAGAATAAACTCCAGACTTTCATGGAGTCTGGAAATTTGCTTTCCTTTGTATTTCCCCAATATAAAGAATTCTTTCCCTTATCCTCAGGCATAGTCAAATCCTGGGGTCAAAACCTTGCTCCACATGAGTCAGCTTTTCTGGAATGCCCCTGGAATTTCACACATTCTTCTTAAAGGCTGAGCAAGTTTTGCAACCATGCTGAAATTAAGGGCTTCCTAAGGATGGAAGGCCCTATCCAAAACTTGATAGACATGTGTGAGAGGTAAGTCTGTGGTAGCTACTGGTCTTTTGTAGCACAATCTTTATAAAGAATGAGATCTAATGAAAATACTAGTGAAAAGTCTCTCAGAAAGAACAGAAAAAGCTCATTTTGGTGCTTTTTCCTTCTTGAAATCACTGTCTTATACATGTGACTGTATGCTTAAAACCTCCTTTGTTGCAGCCTTCACCTTGAGCCTGCTAACCACTTTCTGTGCATCAATGCCCTGGAGCTGAAAAATGATGCTCATTTCCTTCAGCAGGGTCCCAAATCCATGCAAGTCACCGTGTGCAGCCAAAGATTTCTACCGTGCCAGCACAGGACCTCACTTGAACAATGCCTCAGGTCCCTTCTCTGTGAGCCAAGGAGCTTGTGCTAGCCATATTTAGCAGCTACCAGGAAGGCTTTACATGTACTTTTTCTCCTCAGAGCCTCCCATTTGGCCTCTGTGCCTGACAAATGCTTGTGAAGCTTCTTCAGGCCTGCGGGCGAGATCCAGCTGTGACCTGTCATGGATGGAGGCGTCACCTGGGGACTCAGTCCCTTCCCTCTGTTCACATATGTGAAAATGCCTTTCCTTCCATACAGGCAGGAAACAACTTCGCTCCAGCACCGGAGAGGTCACATAGCCAGGACACCAGGGCAAAGATGGTTACTTCCCAGAAGACTTTTCAGGCTGATGATCTGGAAGACATCTCTCTCACCAGTTTATCTGGCCCCGTGCTTAACACGGGATGTAATATTTTATGTTCACTTGGGCCGGGACCAGGGATGTCATCCCACGGCTCCAAATGGCGGCAAATCCTCCCTGTCCCTTGGGATGCAGCTCTCCCTGCGCTGCATTACTTCTGCACAAAAACGCACGTCATATTTCCTCTGCGGGTTTTTCTGATTTCCAAGTTGCTGCTCAGTTGTGGATTCTCTCATGCCTCTGGCTGCTACATCAAAGTTTCATTTTATATCAGAGTTTTTCACTCTCTAAGTCCCCTGATCACTTATTAACCTGTTAGTCCTTATGCCATCTCAGAAACCACTCTCCTTTCCTCTCTCACTGGTGAGCACGGTTTGCCAGGCTATGAATCTTTCTGGCAGCTCTTCTTTGAGCTTCCTCCAAGTTTTCTTTTTAAAGCGCCAGCTCCAGGACTGGACATAGGATTTTATTCTCACATGTTTGCCAGAGTTTGATTTCACAAACTCATTTGTGAACACATCTCCTTCTGTTTATTTCTGCCAGTTCTTGATGACAAAAGGAAGAGGGAGAAGGAAAATGATAACGTATGATGTTTCTTTTAACTATGTGATCCTAACATGGAGGAATCTTTCATGGTTTTCTGGGGACCACCCAGATTCTTTTTGTAACACCAGCCAGCAGTTACCATCTCATATTTTGAAACTTAACAGCAGATGTCCAGAAAGAAGCTGTTTTTGAACAGCATCAGCATCAGTGCCATCTATTTCCCCCACCTTGGCCAAAAGGAAGGCTGACCATGCTAAGCAAGGTGCGGTTGAAAAGCCCAGGCTGAAAACCCTGCCATGGTTTTCATTGTGGAACATCTCTTTCAGCCCTCGTGAACTGGGGAAAGGCTCCATCGATGTCTGTGCTTGGATGCACCGTACCTTGCTCAGGGATGCATTTGCCAAGCCTCTGTGCAGGCATGTGCCCACTCCTGCTCCAGAGATTGCCACGGGGCCACCGTGGTAGATTAGCCCAGTGTTTTCTCTACTCTCTGGGGAGTGAGTCTTTTCACCTACCAGTGCCTTTTAGGAGAGGATGTTAAAAAAACCCCGGCAAGCTCATAAGGCCAGGCTCGGCTGAGGACAGCAGTCAAGGCTCACACGTGGCAGGGAGGAGACTGTTTGCTTTAGAAATTTTATTTTTTTTATTTACTTAAAAAGAAAAGAGAATTGGAAATGTTTCCAACACTCTCCATTTCTCCTTCTCATATGGATACATACCTATATGTATATCTATGTATTTGAAAAACGCAACCCACAACTTTTGGTTTAAATTTGATCTGACAATATCCCTTTAACATGAAACTCCAAAACCGTAATTGATACCCCAGTTGGACATTATCATAGATTATTTCCTGTCTGTGTTTTGACTGTCCTGGTCGAATGGCTTCCAAGCCTAACACAGAGTCAATGAAGAGAAACAACCCTCAGCTACTATTATTCCTGTTACTCATTCTACCAAAATAATAAAAATAATGAAACCACAGCCTGCCTTGAACAGTAAAGATCTCTTAAAAGCCCTTCCTAAGCTGTGCCTTGACGTATCTTGCATATCTTAGGGAAAAAAAATAAAGTTGGTAGGTTGGAGGGAGGAATTACCAGTGATGTTCCTTGGCTGGGCTTGTGTCTGCACCGTTCATAAAGCGCTGCCTTGGGTGCAGATGTGAGCACCGGGAGCTCTCCATCCCACCCAGGGCTGGCCACCCAGCTGCCATGCACTGGCTGTGCCGTGAGAGGCCGTGTGCGGGTGGCCGTCTCTGCAGCCCCGTGGTTCTGCTCCGGTGACAGCAAACCTGCTCTTCAGGGGGGCCGGGCAGGGACTTGCCAGGGAGAGTTATGGGCTTCCCCTCCCAGCTCTCAGTGTGGGCAAACATGGTGGGTAATGACTGAGGCACAAACCCCAGTGAATGCTAGACAGCCACAGTGCCAAAACTGAGCTAGGTGATATTTTTCATCTAAGGCTTTTTGTACCAGGAGGAAAAAAAAAAAAAATCCCCTCCTGATTTAGTGGTACCAAAATGTTTTATGAATTCATGCCTTTTCCCCTGAGCAGTTCATTTAGACAGGGAAAAAGCACCCAATAATAATACCAAAGCCCCTTCCCGTCCAATCATTTCATTCCATTAGGTTGGAAAATAAATGTTTTCCATTATTTGCCTTGGAATTAGGTCTTCATTTAAAAATAAATTAGTTAATTTACCTTTCTGTATTTTTACATGTGTTTAAAGATGGCTAATGCTGAATTTAAAATGTCGATATAAAAATGTTTATTTATTTTCACTCTCATTTTGTAAAAATCTTCTTAAAAATTCATTTAAGTGGAAAAGAAAATCTCTCCCCCACACTTCAGTTGCTTTGTTTTATCAATCTAAAAAAATAAAGGCCAAGAAAGCAGAAAGGGAAAAGTCAAATATAATCTAAATCTCCTCACCTATGGTGAAGCCTGTCTAGGAGGATTCCACTGGAATCTCTGGGCAATGTGACTTTCCCCAGCTCCCTCTGGCACCTTTGCTTTTCTGGCCTTAGACCAGTCCCTTCCAGTCTCCTGGGCACGGGTGTCTCAGCTGAACTGATCAGGAGCTGCACCCAGTCGTTCCTGATCCTAGTTTGGTTCTGAAGGCAAAGCAGAAGAAATGAGAGAGTCAAGGAACCAAAGGGACTTTGGAACATGGATAAAAAATGGATCAGTTTTGATTGTTTTACTCCAGCAACTTCATAGATTAATTCTTGTTTTCAAGGGAGATGCAAGCACCACTGCTTTCCTGTGAGATACGCAGCTCTTCCCTTTTTTCAGTGTCAGACTTAGGTTTTTTAATTACTTTCAAATTATCTTGAGAGTATTGCTTAGATGTGATATGGAGACCCAGATTTTGCTCAGTGAAGATCATCTCTTCAAACTGGGAGAGGAAAACAATGCAAACTGAACAGATTTTTTTTTTTGTTTTAGTGTAGTCAGACAGAAGGGACAGGAGCTGCCCCACACTGATACCACTCAGATGCTTGACTGTGATTTCAAGATCCAGAAAAGCATAGCAACTATCTTAAACCAGAGCAGCTTCTAAGTCAAGGGATCTCGAGGCACACCAAAATACACATTAAGCAGTTTTTGGACAGTTTTGCACATGCCCATCAAGCCAAGCCCAGAACATTCAGGTGAGGAACTCCTAGCAACAGTTTCACACAGTACTTTTGGCTGCTGCGTGTTAGTTTCTTTGGGTTCTTCTCCCTTTCTTTCAGGAGAGGCTCTTCTTATGAACCAGGTCACTGTTGACGGACCTAAAACCAAAAGGCCACATTCACATTTGGTGAAACACCAAGGTAATGATGTTATAGCTGGTAGAAGTGGTCCCCAAGAACTTAAAAGTGGGGAAAACCTCTTAGAGATTGTTGAGCTTGTTATCCCTCATGGGAATGATCAGCAGTGACCAAGCAGGAGGAACCTCAGGATGGCAGAATGAAAGGGAAAAATGTTCTCAAGTCTCATAATCTTAAGGCAGAGAGGAAAGGCAGTTGGGGAAAATTATGTAAAACAAACAGGCATCACACGAGGTACAATAAGAAGAGGGTTGAAAGAAGGTAAGATGGATAATTAAGCAATAAGACACGACAGGCTGTGCATTTCTGGGTGATTATTGCAATGCCTGCTATGATGTTCTTTAGGAGCAAATTTTTGCTGCACTAGAACTAGAATCACCCCCCAGGGGCAGGCTGGCAGGAGAGTCTAATTGCTGTTATTACAAAATTAATTTTGAAATAAAAATAATAATAATAATAATAATGATGATAGGAAGAAAAAGGGGACAACCTCCCTTTGCACCATGTTGTTTGTTAGATGGTGTGCTGGGAAAAGAGATGACATCACCCCGAGCCGATCGTCAGAGGGAGGGCAGTCATCCCTGGGAGATAATCCCTGGCTGCCTTGTGATGATGTGCTGGCTTTTGCATGGCTTTACTTCTTTCTCTCTTTCTCATTCTTTGGCCTGGGCTGCCTGTCTTCAGGTAAGTCAGTCTGCCCAACTAACTTCTTTTTGTGCCAAGAACTTGGTCTTTTATCCCTGTCTGAAAATCCTAGTTTTGTTTCTAGTCTTATTCTATTTCTCACTTTTGGTAAAAAACCCCGAACAAACCAAAAAACTCCAACCCTCCCTGTCTGAAATATGGAAAATAATGCATACCCTGCCTGTGGTCCAGGAGGCATGGTATTTCTTTGATGTTTCCTCTACAAAGACTCTTTTTTTTCCCTTCTACCTTGCCACCCCCATCTTCGATGCACCCACCTCCTTCAGCGAACCTGAACTGGGGCTCAATACTATCTCTGCATGGAATGGGAAGGAAGGTAACACACCAGAAAAGAAAGGCTTATCTTCTTTAACTGTGTAGCAGGGGATAATAATAAAACAGTTATTCAGGCAGATGCTCTTAGCTTACATGGTGTTTCATTAGCACTGAGCACCATTCTTTTATTCTCTGTTTAAATTAATTTGTTTGGGAAACCTTCCATGTGAAATATTTTCTGTTTTCAAAACCAAATCTCCTATTTCTATGTTTCTAAACATGATGCCTTCAGGAATCCACACTCATGTCATCTAAAAAAATGATTCGATTTTTGCAAAGTAAAAGAGATTCTGAGATTTCCATGGGATTGTATTTCCTGTCCTTTGTAGTTCTGATTTGTTTAGTTTATTCCCAAGGAAACTGCTGGCCTAACATAGATTTCTGATCAGATAATGACTCGAGAATGTCTAGTTGCCTTGGATATATCTATCTGAACGACTCCATATTTAGAGTTTTTACACACCTTGAATTTTCCCTTAAAGGCAAAAATGGTTTGAGCAAAGCAAACAGACTTCCTCAAACAGCCCCCACTGTCATTCATCCCAGCTGAGACTCCAGCATCTGTTGGGAACCTCTATATCTTTATCTGCTGAGTGGTGATATTAGGATTCTGCTCTTGATAGCTGCTGTAAAAACAGGAGACCAGCTAAGACTAGATGAGACAGAGGTCAGCAGGAAAAGAAGATGCACAGAGAAATGCAAGAGCATACCCATGTTCACACCAGAAATAGTAGCAAGATCAGGATTGGATTTCAGTCCATCTGAAACTCAACCCAGAACTGTGCCATTAAGGGATATTTTGATTTGTTGTCAGGGAACACGGGGGAAGACAAATCCAGCTCACTGCTCTCCCCCAAATCAATCATGGTCACGTGAGTTATATTTATCAAAATGAGAAAATGGTCAATAAAATCATGTTATCGAAAATGAGACTTTTCTCAGTTCAAAACCCAAACCAAAACAACGAAACACAAAAAAACCCCCCACAGCATAACAAACTTGAAAACTAATTTAAGCTCTATAACTTCATTGCACTTGCTACATTAGGAGATGAGATTTTTTTCATATGCCACTCCATATTATCATCATCTTATCAAAAGGGATGAACCCTTGACCTTTAACATCAAAGCCTGGGCTCCATCACTAGAATTAAGAAATGATCTGCAATACTTGTTATCCTTAGGTGACTCAACCGGTGAAATGTATGATGTTATATATAAATATATATATATAATGTGATATATATAGATGATATAAAATGTTTTATATATATAAACACACACACACACACACACACACAAATGCATATACACTGCTGTAGGAAGAGGAGAAAATGTATCTCAGGAGGGAAGGAATTAAATTAACCACCAGTGACTGAATGCAAACCTGCTTACGCAGACATTTTCTTGTAAAGATTTGGTCTCTGTCTATGCATTAAGTGCATGCAGAGACTTGCTGTACGTGGACTGACAGCTCTGGCATTATACATTTGTGGGGAAAGGTTAAACAGCATCATGGCACCACTTGGAAGGACTTAATAGATGGAATTGTGCCTTCTTAGCCTCCCACATTTTCTAAGGTAAACCGAAGTGGGAAATTCCACAAGGCTGATAAACAAATTTCTCCCTCATGGACACTGTTGAGCCATCATGTCAAAAGGCTGAGAGTGGGGACTGATACTCCCAATTTGAAGGGAGAAAAGAAAAATATCAAACAAGGTAATTCTTTTCCTCTTCTGTGGCTGTGAAGAAGTTCCCTTGACCCTCTCCACACAGCCCATTCACAAGGAATCAGAAGCAGCAGCCCCCAAAAAAGGTAAAAATCAAGAAAGAGACAGGGTTGTGCAAAGGATGGGGGGAAAGAGAAGAAAAGTTCTCTAAATTGGTTGGGATGATCAGAGAAATGAGTGCAGACAGATTATATTTGTCATCCTCTTCTGAATAGAGCTTCACAGATAATGAATGCAAAGAATTCCTTTCTTAGTGGGACAGGATCTCTCACCTGTTGAAACATTAACTTTCCACTTTCCAGGATCAGCTCCCTGCTTATCCCAGAATTGCTGTGCCAATTGACCCTGTGCATCTGCCAAGGCCAGTGCTACGAGGTGGAGATCTGGCCTTCAACATGCTCAACTCATGACCAGGGTTTTGCTCTCTTCCTCTGCCATTGGCCTTCCCCTGACTCATTCCTAACCTCACCTGGATCCTTTAGAAAGCTCTGTCTCTTGGGCTGAGGCATCTGTCAGGGCAGGCTTGAAGGTTTGCAGCATGGTAGGGCAGATGAATTTGGTTTTGAAAGGTTTCAGACCTGCTGGATCCGCAAAGGTCACAGCTCACCAGCTGCCTCATTTTATTGAGAAAGTCCAGTTCGGCGCCGTGCAGGAGGAAGCTTAAAAGTGAGCTGCATGGGAGGATAATGAAATGGATGAGTGGGAAGGCTGTTTCTCACAGATGACCAGAGCGGTAGACACTGGGAATTTGTGTATTTATTTCCAAATTCTGCTTTTACTTCCATTGTCTTCTGTTGTAAAGTGATGGTCTCGCTGCATCTCAAAGCAAAGAAATCAAGCTCAAGTATCCAAATCAAGTTCAGTGCACAAACCCTTCTCCTTTTATTTTTCTAACACCCTTGCCTTCGGACACCCGGACAACAGAATGGAAACACTCAGAGACCAAGGTCTTCAGGGTGTCCATCAGAGGCTCTTTTACCTGTTGCTATGGTGCAACAGGTGACAAACAGGTTTGCTCCTGGCAGATCAACCCGGCAGATGTGTCGCTACTCTTTGGGGAACGTGAGGTCGAGAGAAAACAGAGTGGAGACCAAACTCAGTTCAGTGAAAAGGTGCTGGGGATGAGATGCACTGATTCAGTTGTACGTGGGCTCTGCGTGGAGGCAACGTTGCCGGAGTGGCTGGCGCTATCCCTGGTGCATTGGGCATGGAACCATGGTACCAGCAGGCTCTGGCTGGAAGGCAGGGTAAGAGATGAGGCAAGCATTCCAAGAGGAGACTGGGCTCATCTTTCCCAGAAACCTGGCAAAACAGACCTAAAGTCAGGAAAATCTCTTCTTGGCTTATTAGCACCTGAGAGCAGTCTCCCTCCAGAATTTTCTTGGGAGAAAATTAAACCAAACATCTGTAAATCAACATAGTAGTTGATGGCCTATTTCAATTCCCATTAAAATAATTGTTCTTGAAAGAAGTTTTTGCTTTTTTTTCCCCCCTCACCTTTTTTGGCTTGTCCTGCTGTCACTTGCACCTTGACTGAGATGTTCCCCCTACCCCTTTCTTCCTACACTTTTATAAAATTGTTTCATCTGCTTTTCTTTCTTACCTCGCTTCTTGGGGCTGGAAATATACTCATTAAATTCTTACTGGAGAGAAAAATTACAAAGAGATTCCACCCCAATGTGGTGGAGTTCTAATCCCCCAAAAAGATACCAAGATACCAAGAAGCATCCAACTCTTACTGACACCCCACTGCACCTACCCCCCCCCGCCAAATTTTTCTCATGATTTTCAGGTCAACCATGTATTTGAGAGCCTCCATGCAACAATTTTTCATTTTACTCATTCAAGTAAATTTTCTTTGCAAGCTTTCTGTGTAGCCTGAAGCCTACAGCTATTTTTGAATCTTTCTATCTTTCTAAGGGCGAGGCAGAGTCAAGTTACCTTGTCATCAAATTCTCATTTTGGCAAGAAGGGTGGTGGGGGTGAAGAAACAGGGACTTTATAGCAGTAATCACTAACCAAAACACTTCAGAGTGCCTGAACTTGTTACTGCGTCTGTTCAGTTCTTCGACAATATGTCAAGCAGAAAGAAAACAGCTCAATTTTTCACAAGCCTGGTTGCTTTCTGAAGTTAACAACAACGCAGCAACTTGTTTGAACTAGTAAATGGAGGGAACATGCTATTAATACCAGAGTCACAGTACCCCGTTCCCCACAACCCACCAGATGTCTGAATTTAAAGTGTCACCTCACGAATCACATCAGTTTCTATTGGCAAAATCTTGGTCTGTGTTCCAAATGCCCTAGAGGCACTGAGCTGTTCTTGCAAGGTCTTTGATAGGGTCTGTTAGTAATATGGTTGTAAAAGGCCATGTGTATTTATGAAGCATTATTATTAATATAGCTCCCGTTCCCATCATTGTTTTATTATTTTTGCATTATTTCATTCTAGGGCAACTAGATTGCTCTGGAAACTGAAGTATTGTACAAATCCTTTCACCTTTCTATCAGCCCAGTTTGGTATCCTGCCTGCTCCCTTGCTGGTAGGTGGTATGGCACAGCCATGTGTTCACATCAACACTGAAGTTTCTAAAGAAGAAAGATTCTGGGAAGAGAGAGATTCTGGGAAAACTGTGAAGGAAACAAGAATAAACCCATTCCCTCTGGAATCTGGTTGTGGCAAATTTTAAATGTCTTGTCTTCCATATAGTCCAAAAAAAGACTCAAAACCCCTAACTGCTTAGGCCAAAACTTTCTTGGTCTTCATCAAAAAGTCAAAATTCCTGTGGAAAGAAGACACTTTTCAAGAAAATGTACATTTAGTCAAAGCTTCAAAGCTTCAGTTTCCCAGTAAAGCCAGTGTTGACTACAGCTGTGCCAAAGCTGAGTGAGGCTGCCGGGCAACTCCACCTCCTCCTGCCTTGGGGTTTTCCTGGGCCACTGGGCTTGATAGAAGGATCTCGCATGGTGGAGAGAAGAAAGTCCAAAGCTTTGCTCATCCGAGCCGTCAGGCAACAAGAAAGAGCAGAGCCTTGGTAGGAAAAGAAGCTGAGAAGGAATTGGAGACTCAAGAGCTTGTGGGCAGAGGAGAAATTGAAGGGAGGCAAGAGGCCAAAGGGGTGAAAAAGGGTTTGTGTGGAGGGAGGCAGACCTGAACCTGCTCTGGGTCTGTGCAAGTTCAGCCCAACATTTTGGGGCAGAGTAACCTCCTAAACAGGTCTTTTGTTCCCATGATGTAAAGCTTGCCCTAGGACCTGTGCTCTGGTGAAGACACCCGTTGCAGCCCCAGGAGCCTGTCCTTCGAGTCAGCCAAGAGCCCGAGGAAAGGCAAATCCACTGGCTCTGATTGCAGAGACCTCATGCATACACATGAGGGTCAATGCCACTCCCAGACACACTGTGCATTTCTTCATTCTTGATGGTTTCTTTTTTCTTTATTTATTTTTTTCTTTCTCTTTTTTTCTGAGATCTAAAATTAAGGAGTCATGCAGATGGAAAACATCTGCCTGTTCTTTGTGCACGGAAAAAACATAACACATGGCAGGGATGATAAATAATAATAAATAATGATGATGATGAAAGCATTTGGAGAGGCACAACTGTTTGATTTGTCCAGAGCAAGCATCACACACTCTCTGTCCAGGCTAAGAAGGATAAATAGACCGCTGTGGTTTGTAATTTTGCAAATGGCAACAAAATTTTGAGGCATTTAGGAAGAGCAGATGCTGAGCACGGCTTGACTTTTCATGGGTTTGCTCATTAGTGCCTAGTCAGAGGCTCTTCAGGTGTGCAAAAGGAGCCTGACCTCTCCTGAGTGCAGGTCTATTTATGTATGAGTCACGAATCACTGTCTCTCCTAAAACTAACACAGCTAGGCCAAAGAATGACATAGCCTCCCAATGATGTAATATTCTATTTTCCACCTTGTTACCTAAAACAGGGTTATGAAATCGAATCCAAGGGACGAGTCATATATTTACTTCCCTAAGGTTATCACAAAAAAGGGTAGCTTTTCACCCAGAAGACGTAATTCTTGGTGTCTCTCAAACATCTGTGCAGAAATCAACTCTAATTGTACCCCTATGGATCTCACTCAGACTTACATCAGGGTCCACCTAAAAACTTCTTCCAGGGTTTGGTTTGTGCCTGGTCATCTCAGACTGGAGGTAATGACGTTGTAAAACCCAGTGAGTGTTATCTGATGGAGAGGGACAAGGAGGATTATTTAATGAGTTGTTGGGTCTCAGGTGAGTTTCCAGACTGCAGGTGTTCTCCTTAATGCCTGCCATCAGGCTGGTGCTCTCCTGCCTTTGCAAGCAACTAGGCCCAAATGACTCCTGAGTCTGGAAGGACTTGAAGCCGTGACATGTTTGCAGGCAGAATAACAGGGATGGTGGGGAAGGAGTACTGTGAGCTCCTGGCCAAAGGAAGGTCCACATCCACGTGAAGGAGAGCATTCAGTCAAGGGAGAAGGCGATTCCTATGCACATGTGCATGCAGGGCTGAACACCGATAAAGGGAATGTGTCAGGACCATATGTATTTAGGGCTCACTGAACAATGTGACAGCAAAAATTTCACAGGACAGTGACAGTCTTGTGTACCTTCAGACTTCAGCTGTTTATGGGAGGTACGTCTAAGGGCCTGAGATCTCAGCTGCCAGGGCAACCATTCTGTAATGTCTCTATTAGGATGATTCACAAATGGAAACAGCATTGAAAAAGCCCCAGCACTAACACTCACAACAAGCCACGCTGTCTGAGTGTGTCTCTGTGTGCAACTTGCCAGCGTGTTTGTGTGAGTGTAAACACAGCACAGCATTTACTTTGTGTGCGTGTGTCTGCTGGAATGATTGAAGCTTAAGATTAAAAGAAAAAAAAGAAAAAAAATGCAAAGGAATTAGAGCTGAGCAACCCAAGAATGATGATGCAATGATATTGAAGCAGCGAAAGCAAAATGATCTGCTAAAAATACACCAGAGGGATCTAAATATTTCCATAAACAGATGGAGGTCGGAGCCCAAATGTAAGAGAAAAATGCAAGTAAAGGAAATTGTATTTGACAACCATAAGGGTCTTATAGTTCTTCTGTGTCTTTTATCCCAAAAGTTTTTTTTACAGACGCTCACACTTGGGCAAAAGCAGAGTCTGATCCCACAATGCTTTACTCATGTGAGTAACCCCAATTTATGTTTGTAGACTCAAAGGGGCCAATGAGCAGTACCTTGTATGAATTCTTTTAGAGGAGGCATCTGGCAGTGCTTTATAATGAAGGCTGCAGAGGAGTTTTCACTTTAAACCTCTCTTTTATTAATTCTCATAATTTCTTTTTCTGTTTCAGAGCTTTTACATAGTCGGTTGAAGTTTTCCAAACATAATCCATGCCTGAATGTGAATTTTATTTGGATGCATGAGGAAGAACAGCTTCAGACTGACTCGAAAAACATGCTTTCCTGTAACCAAAAAAGTTCAAAAAGTTCTTCTTCCCTATTTCTTGCCCTTTTATCTAAGCAAAGGAGAAAAGGCTAAAATTTTCTTTGCTGAGTTGTCCTACAGGGAGACTGAGATGGTGAAGTTTGGTGAAGTTTCAAAATCAAAAACATCCTAGAAATATTTTAAGTCTGTAGGGTGCTGAAATCCTGAATATGTTCTGCAGGGGTGAAATTCAGCTGCTAGACAAAGGGTACCAGAGAGCTGTATGACTTGTACTCCTCAGAAGCCAGAGGCCTGTGCTCCAGCCACACTTTGATCTTGTCCAAGTTCACCCAGCTATGAGAGAGAACCTGACTTTCTGACTGGAAAACCAAAACCAGGTGTGATAGCAGCTGTAGCATTTTCCTGTGGACCACCTTGGCTCATGACAGAATTTAGGCAGGATTAAAAAGCATCAGCATAACCCCTCTCCTGTCTAGAAATTGCAATCTCACTGCTTGAATGAAGACTGAGAGGTACACAGGCTAGGGAACCTCGGCTCTTGAGCTCCTGCATCTCAAGCTCCAAGCAAGGATGAAACCTTGTGAATCCACACCAAGATGCATTCTGAGTGAGGGACAAACAACCACACATTTGAAAGCTTCTATACAAATTCTTTCTTCTGGACAAAGCAAACTAGTTCCCTTTCAGGAAGTAAAAAATTTCTTTGGGTTATTTTTGTTTGTTTTATTTCCAGCTCTTGGTCGTGTCTCATAATCAGCCTAGACAGAGAGGGGTAAAATTTTGTTTCAAGACGTAATCCGCCCCCCCCCCCCCCCCCCC